>JAFEMH010008181.1:0-59458 GCA_022495995.1 Adenophora triphylla var. japonica | reverse complement strand
TTTTGCTTTTTAGTATTCCTTTCCTTGTTTATCTTTAAATGGCAATGCCCACTTTACCACTTGCTTTGTTAGGAAAGGTTAGGGTTTGTTAGAAATGTTAGAAATGTTGCAAAACTTTAGATTAACTTCCTAACGAAAAAGCTTACCAACTCAAATTGGAGCACTTACGAGTAGCCACCGGCGACGGTGCTTTTCGAAGGAAGCGGGGTCGTGGAAACCGATAAGAAGTAAGGCTCCATATTTGACGAGGATGATCAAGTGATTCCCGTTAGTGGCTGAACTCTAACGAGTAGGCTACCTACGATATCCCAAATGTGGGGAATCAAGCCAGTGCGTAGTTCGGGTGCTTACTGACCACAGGGATGACGGCATTTTAGGTGCCTCGAACCTTGATGAGTTACTGCGGTCGTTTCTTTGAAAGAAACTTCTGTTGGGGGTAGGAAATGACCATTTTTAGTCTGGAGTGGCTTGGAGTTGTATATACGCTCTGTTTCTATTTGGGGATAAAAGTGACCATTTTGGTGCAGTGGGTGAACCTAGCGATAGGCTACCTACGTATCCCAGGAATGGGGAATCAAGCGCCGTAAGTAGTTCGGAGTCTTTAACCCTAAGATTGGACTCATTTTTTGGAAGTAGTCATCACATTTGAGTTTGAGCTATTTTTGGGGAAGTCGCCCTATGGTTTGACTATTTTGAAATCACCCTTTATGATCCCGACTATTTTTGGGAAGCTCTACCCTATGATCGACTATTATTTTGGGAAGTTTTCACCTATGATCTGACTATTTTTGGGAAGTCGCAGCCTATGATCGAACTATTTTTAGGGAAAGTCACCCTACTGATTCGACCATATTTTGGGGAAGTCACCCTATGGTTCGACTATTTTTGGGACTAGCTAGGTCACCTATTTTTGAAATGCTTATGGATTTGATTGTTTTTGGGGAAGTCACCCTATGGTTTGCTTGGCTTGTTTTTGGGAAGATCACCCTGTATGGTTTGACTATTTTTGGAGAGAAGTCGAGTCCCTATGGTTTTATTGTTTTTGGGAAAGTCACCACTATGATTTGACTATTTTTAGGGAAGTCGCCCTCATTGTTCGACTCATTTTGGGGAAGTGCGTCACACATGGTTTATTGTTTTGGAGAAATCGGCACCCAGCAAACTTGGCTATTTTTGAAATCGCCCTATGACTTCCGACTTATTTTTGAGGAAGTAGCCCTACGGTTTGATCTATTTTTAGGGAAGTCACCCTATGGTTAGTGACCTATTTTGGGAAGTATTTTGTAACTTGACTATTTTGAAGTAATACATGACTTATTTATTTTAGATAAGCCACTATGGTTTGATCTATTTCTTGCCCCAGGGAAGTCGTCCACTATGGTTTGACCTATTGCAGAAATCTTGGTAACCTTGACTATTTGAAGTCAGCCCTATGATCCGATCTATTTTGGGGAAGTCGCCACTATGATCCGACTTTATTTTTTTGGGAAGTCACCTATTTTGACTCGACTATTTTTGAGGAAGTCACCCTATGGTTTGGCTGTTTTGGGAAGTCGCCTACGATTTGACTATTTTGGGAAGTCGCCCCTATGAGCATCGACTATTTTGAGAGAAGTAAGCCCTACGGTTTGACCGCTATTTTGGGAAGTCGCCCTACGCATTTGACTATTTTTGGGAAGTGCACCCTACCCAGGTTTGACTATTTTTGGAAATGTCACCCTATGGTTTGACTATTTTGGGGAAGTCGCCCCTATGATCCGACTATTTTTGGGAAGTCGCTCCTATGGTTTTGCAATCTATTTTGGGAAGTCGCCTATGACTTGAAACAAGCTATTTTAGGGAGAAGTACATACTATGACTTGACTATTTGCAGGAAATGCATACATGACGGCTATTTGGGGAAGTCGCCACATGGTTGACTATTTTAGAAGTATAACTTGGATCGTCTTTTAGGGGAAGTCACCCTATGACTTTGACTATGGTTCTGGGGAAGTAGGGATCCGACTATTTTGGGAAGTGCGCCCTATGATAGCGACTATTTTTGGGAAGTCACCTGTGATACGAATCTTGATTTTTGGATGGCGTCTGCTACGGTTTCGAACTTTGATGGGATTTTGGCGTCTTACGGTGCCTCGAGCCACATGGTTTGACTATAGGCGTCTTGGGAAGTCGCCCTACGATGACCTTGACTATGAGTGTCTTGGGAAGTCGCCCTACGATGACCTTGACTATTTTGGGAAGTCACCCCAGTACCTCGGGCCTTGACGCTATGGCGTTTTGGGAAGTCGTCTCTATGACTTGACGCTATTTTAGGGGGAAGCTCGCTTACTGGTTTGACTATTTTCTGGGGGGGAAGTCGCCCTATGACTTGGACTATTTTGGGGAAATCGCCTCCACGAGCCTTCGACTTATAGCATCTTGGGAACCAGGGTCGCCACGAGCCTTGACTATTTGGGAAGTCGCCCTATGGTTTGACTATTATTTTTTGGAAGTCGCCATGACTTGACTATTTTGGGGGAAGTCGCTTCTATGGTTTTCGAACCTTGATGGTTTGCTCGAGATTAGGGGATGATTGCTTTCCTCGTGTTGCAGCTGTGTGATGGCGTCTTAGGTGCCTCGAACCTTGATGATGGCGTCTAGTGTGCTCTTGAACCTTGATGATGGCGTCTTTAGGGTGCCTCGAACCTTGATGATGGCGTCTTAGGTGCCTCGAACCTTGTGTGTCTAGGTGCCAGACCTCGTGAATAGCGATATTGATTTTTGAACCTCACATTCAGTGGCGTCACTGATGCCTGAAACCACCAATGATGGCAGAGTCTTTGCCTCCGAACCTCGATGTGGCGTCTTAGGTGCCTCGATTACCAGTGATGGCAGTCTTAAGTGCCTCGACCTACTCGTTGAAATGATTTCCACCAATATTGATGGTTTAGGATAGATGGTCCTCTCAGTGGACTTCATTGCTTGAAGGGATCGGTTTCGTCTAGCTCGCGCGAGGAGGAGAGAGGATGACCGTCTTGGTGATCAGCTTGAGTCGTTTGGACCCGCCTAATGATAGGCTTACCTACGTATCCTGAGAAGCAGGAATCTGGCCGTCAGAGTCTCGAAAATAGAGGGATGGTGCTTTGATGGTTTGTACCGGTATTTGAGGTTGTATTGTTTTTTTCGGGAAGTCGCCCTAAAAGATTTGATGATAATGTTCTTTTAGAAAAGTAGTTGATTAAAGATATGCTTTCATACTACACAATGTAGCCAAAGGCTTATCATGGTAGCCGAGGCTACAGGCTGATGTGTGATCAGAAGAGTTGTTAGGTTGCCGGATTCGTGGGGCCGGTTTCGCTGACATTGCTTTGTCTTTGGAGGCATTTTGACTGAAGAGAGGAAGTTTGGTTGAGTCTCGGCGCATCTTCTTGGTGATCGTCAAACTTGTAGAGGTTTTTTTGAGCTTGTCTTCACATTGGGACTTCTTGCTTTTGAGAACTTGGGTGTCTCTAACCGCATTGTATTTGAGAACTTGGCGTCCACCTGATTTGTATTTCTGGAGAACTTATGGCGTCTCTGACGGATTTCCAGGTTGTATTAGAGAACTTGCATCGTCTACGGCCCGTGACCGTATTTGAGACCTTGGTTATCTTTGACCCGGCGATTTGCATTTTGAGAACTTGGGCGTCTCCGGCCGTGCCGTATTGAGCTTTTAAGCATCTCTGGCGTCCCCGACCGATTTGTATTAGAAGAGCTCAAGGCGTCCACTTGACCGATTGGTGCTATTGGAGAGCTTGGCGTCCTTGACCGATTTGTATTGAAGAAACTTTCGGCGTCTCTGGCGGATTTGTATTGGGTATTAGAGAACTTAGCGTCTGGCAAATTTGTAAACGTGCTGGCGGAGTCTTCTATATGTTTGTGGATGTTGGGAATTCTGTTTTTCACTCCATTTGAGAGTGCGTCTTTGGTGAAAGCATCATCCTTGTCGAAAAGAGGCGGGGGATTACGCTTTGAATTCCCAAGCATTTGTTAGTGAGGAGGAAGATGCATATATGGCATTCATGATGGCGGATGCATGCATAGAACCAAAAAATGATTATGAGATGATGCGTTTATTTGCTGAAAGAGTGCACTCGGCAGCTAAGCTTTGGCAGTGGGGAAATTACGATTTATGATTTTCAATCACTTAGGATTTTTCCTATTGATTCAAGTTTTCAGTGCATGCTTCATGAGCCACAGGGAGATTTTTGTGGGGATGCATGGTGATGAGAGGGGATATATGTGTTGTTATTTGTTTCGCAGGACAAGCTTTGGTGGTGGGGTGATATCCTTTGTAGTCGCGGACTGAATTGCATGTTATTGATGAGGTCCGAATTTTGATCTTGGGATGAAGTTGTCAGATTTGAACCCGGGTCTCGATTGAAATTTCTTTTGATCTCGGACATTTGAAGGCGTGACACTGCATGTGGCTCTCTAGAATCAAAGTATGTTGACACTTAGAATGAACCCTCTTTTGCTTGGGTTAGTTGTGATTTGTGAAATCTTTGATATGAGGGAGATTCCCTAATTCTCAAACTTTTGATGATGCGGTGGAGTTGCCGTATATGCCAAGTTCTAGGCTGAAACTCCAAGACGGCTTGTTGAGGTGGAAGCCGAGACCTTTCTTACGAAGATAGGTGTGACTTGATAAAGCCCCGTTCCATGGAAAAGACATGGCGAAAACCACGGAATCTTTCTACGAATGATTTGATGAAGCCCCGGAGTTTGACAAGCGTCACTACTGAGAGGTCCGAGTTAAAGGTTTGTGACATGCGATGAAATGCGAGCCAATCGATCAACGTGAGAGCCTTTAGGTGAAGTTGTCATGAAGGGAGAAACCCATCTTTGATACCGACTATGGAAATTAGAATCCTCTCTTCGAAGAGTGTCTTCCCGTATAGGAATTTGTTAGCCATAGTGGCACTTGGCTTGTTCGTGGCTTCAATCATATTCACACTACTTTTTTTTAGGGAATGGATTGTTGATTGTATTGGGTCCTTAGGGTCCCTTTTCGATCAGTTCTCACCTGTTGCCCTTTTCGGAGTCGTGTTGGAGGTGGAAGAAACCCGGTATCAAAATTGCTGAGTGCAACTCGGCTAGCCGATTATAAGCTTTTTCAAATTTAGCCCGGAATTGATCATTGCCGTAGATCCGGATAGGGAAATTGCTAAGTGAGACCCTCGAGATGTGGTTTCGGGCGTAGCGAAAGATGTCTAGTTGTTCCTCTTCAAAAGGAGGAGTTGCCATCTTGCTTGTAAAAGTCCACGATGTTCTCGTCGGGGCCATTTGCATTGTTGTCTGCGAGTCAAATCTATTTGCTTCCCACTCCAAGTTGGCTAGTAGTCTGGTCCCATGTAGCCACTGGCCTCGGATTTTAAGCGAAAAGAACCATTTTAGAGCATTGGACTTCAAAGAGGCCGAAATAGTCGGCCAGCTGGCGATTGGCGCCCCTTTTGACCTTCATTGCCAAGGTATACGTGTCCGAGATGGGTTTTCGGGCATGCGGTGCCATCAAAGAGATCCAAATTAGGCATCACGAATTTGTGGGGAACAAAGGAGTCGGGTTCGTTGGTCGGAAAGCGGACTTCTTAAGCGATCAATTCGACAATCTGTGCTTTCATTTCCTTGTGTCGTTCCACGAACCAAGCCAAATGAGGGTCTTGTGGTGGAACCATGGCATTCAAACCCGGCGGCTGAGCTAGAGAGAGGAGCTACCAGCTGGCGGCGGACGAGGTGGAGGAAACGGCCGATGCAGGGACATAGGTGAAATCCTGTCCTTGGCCCGAATCACCCCGGGAGCTTGAGTAGGACCACTGGGCAAAGGGATAGAACCTCGCGGCTTGTTGTTGATTTTCAACCCAGGCAAAGAGGGCGAAGGCGATCTTGATGTAGATTTGGGTAACTTGGATTTCCGGAGTGAGGCCCATAAGTAGGCTTAAGTGCGGGCCGCTTTGTCACGATTGTTGAATTGCATAGGCGAAGGTGCATGACCGGGGGAATGCTGCGGTCTGGTGATTCTGATGGCTGGGATGGAGGCTTGGTAACCCGTGAAGCTTTGAGTGAGGAATGGATTTGTGAAAATTTGTGTGAGGAGCGGTGAGCTAGCGTCATCTGAGGAAGGGCTTCTGTTGCCACTGGACAGGGACTATGGAGGCATTCCAAGCTGTTCTTTGCGAAGGCCCCGATAGATTGGTTCCAAGCCGAGGTGGGATTCCAATTTCTTTGTGGTATTCCGAGGTAACCCCAAACCATGAGAAGACATTCCGTACCGATTTTGCCCCCGCCGAGGAGCCGTGAATGCTGATCGGTCACGTTAGGTGCATGGGTCGATAAGTCTGTATTTGGGGTTTCTTTGTCCCGTTGAGACGGTCATGAAGGGATCTTGTGAGGCTTGTGCGGTGCGGGGATTGGATATCTTGAACCGGGTTCTTTGTCGAGGCATTTCAAAGCGATGTAGCGAAGCTCTGGCCCGATCTATAGGAACTGCGAGGCATACCAAACTAGCTTTGTGACATACCGAGGCGACCCCAGCTTTGAGGCATACCATGCGCCCAAATCGGATGAAGTCAATTTGTTTCCCCAACAGATGTCCCAGGTGAGCTTGTGAATGTATATTAGACCGAGGCTGAAAGGATGGGCGATTCGCGAGTTGAGAAGAGTGTGAGGAAGGTGGTGGTAGTCCATGTCGGCCAAGATAGGGATGGGGATCCTTTTCCTCTTCTACCGTGAAAGTTCCATCGGGGTTGAGGGCAATCGTCAAACCAAAATTCTGACATCTTCCAAGGATGAACATCGAAACCTCATTCGATTAGCACAAGGAGTTTTATGGACTCGGGTTCCAATATTAGTCATAGAAATATGATGAATTTCTGGTCTTGGTTAAAATTTCGTCCTCGTCCTTGGACATCAAAGAAGCTGCACTTGACTAGCCCGTGACCAACATGGCGATCAAATCTCATCTTGCTTGGTGGAGCCTTGGTGCGAAGAGATGTATTTGCGAAGTCTTGATTTGGAAGAAGTGACTTGGCAAAGCCTCGGTCTCATAATTGTGAATCGACACAATTAGAGAGGCTTCAGCACAGGTAGGCCTTTGGGGCGATGCGAACAGAGACCCAACCCATCTTGTAGCAAAGTGAAGAACCAACGTTCTTGAATTATCATGTAGCCAAAAGAGGCAACCCATCCTTCTATATTTACTTTATTATTTTCTTTATTCAATTAGTCAACCGGAAGAAAATGTAAAAGCAAGACAATTTTAGGAATGTATACCTGCAGGGGCATATATTTTTTTTCGAAAAGTGGGGATAAATCCCGATTTGTATTATTTGATGGCCTCATTTGTGAAGGCTCAAAAGAACTCGCTTTGGGTTTGACTCTTTTGAGAGAGCATAAGTTTAGAAAGGTTTGTAAAAGTGTATGGAAGCCCCTGGCGACGAGAAAATTAGTGTTTAGCTCTCATTTTTCCTATAATGTAGAAAAAAGAAGACTTGTCGAGACATACGAAAATATGTTTTATTCAAAATGATCACAAGATTGCTTAAAACCCTTTATTAATGTTCGGGTTATTCAACCCCTAATCTCGATATGAACAAACATTTTGATTAATCATGAGGAGAAAGTCAACTGATACCAAGAGTCGAAGTTGGCGAATGGTGAAGAGGGATCGTGTATAGGAGAGGCTATTGGTGAGGCCGGATTTTCCGGGATTTGAATGTGTTTATGACCGGACCATTTCGGTTGCCTACGTTCCCCTCATTGTGAGGAGCTCGTGTCGCCGTAGTTCGGGTGAACCGTGTTTGGCTTTAGAAAAGGGGTATGAACATTTGTGGTACTTTTGGTGGAAAGGCTCTGATAGGAAGTTTGGATGATAAGGTGCGGGCCTTGAGGTGATTCCTTGACAAGTCATTTTGAGCGATTCCGTTGCTTCTTGATCGTCGTCCTTCATCTGGGAGAAAGATTTTGGAATGCGGCTTAAGGGCTTATGATATGTTTTTGCCGTTGCTTTCACTGCTCCCTTGTTGTCGACAACTTCCGTTCTTCGGGCTTTAATTTTGCCCATATGTCAAACCTTCTGATCGGCGGTGCTAGGTCCTTGGCCTCATTTTTTTTTGAAGCTTTTGTTTTTTTTTTTGAAGCTTTTGTTTTTTTTTTTTGAAGCTTTTGTTTTTTTTTGAAGCTTTTGTTTTTTTTTTTTGAAGCTTTTGTTTTTTTTTTTGAAGCTTTTGTTTTTTTTTTTTTTGAAGCTTTTTTTTTTTTTTTTTTGAGCACTTCGAGGACGAAGGCAAGCTTCTACTTTAACTTTCTTGATGCATGGGGGGCGGAGGCAAGCCCCTGTTTTTTCGATATGGGGTCGATCTCCCGATGCCGAGTGATCTTTTGTTGTCCTTCGATGTTGCCGCCTTCGTCGACTTGGTCAAGGTGATGATGGGGACATGTTTTGGAAAATGTATGGCTTGATGGAGGCCTTTGTGAGGTGAGGAAAGTGTATGGGGAGGGCATTAGTTGACTTTCTCGCACCAATTAATTAAAATCTTAATCATTTCCAGAGATTATTTGTTGAGCAATGCGAGTGATCATTTAAAATAAAACCATTTCATTAAATGTAATGTAGGTGTGCAAATAATGTCTCAAGTCTAGCGAGAAAAGAAAAAGACTCTTTTATAGAAAATTTAAGATTAACTACAATGTCCAAGGAGGACTTGATTGAACGAAGAAAGTACTAGAACCTTCGAAGGTTGACTTAAAAGACTGTTTTAATATTAAAGGATGGGTAGCCCCTAGTCTAGCTACTCTTTGTTGTTGACCGCCAAGACGCTTGAGCTTTCCATCTTTCTCGTTAACTTCGATTCCATTACTGCAGACCGAGGCAGTGATCAGTTACGTGCCCATGATACTGGTGGGAGTGGAGGAATTTGAGGCCATGGAGCAGCTGGGGCAAGCACAAGTTGTCCAAAGAAACGGGTCGGAAAAGTCACGGGGACGAACTTTGTCGACTGAGCATATTGATGGAAGGAAGTGAACCTGAGAGGACCTTGAGGGGTATTGGGCTTTGTTTGGGAGGACTCAGCGATGTGCTGGTTATTTTGAGTGAAAGGGGTGATACTAGCTGATTGTGTCTTCGGGCCTTTCTCAAGCTTGGAACTGGCATTAGACAAGTGTGCTCTGGGGCAGGTTGTCCTATCGGATTCTCTCACTTCGGGCACTTGAATTTTGCGCGGAAGAATCATTTCTTTGCCTCGGTTCGACATCTTGGGCCAAAGGAGGCCGGGTACTTATCATGAGATCAAGCCTCTCCCTGCATTTGTTTCATTTGCTCTATCAATACTGCCACATGGGGGTCAACGGGAACATTCGAGTTACTGGAACTTGCAACAAGACTCTTATCAATAGAGGGAAACACAGCCGCAGACTGGTGAAGTTGACGGGTGAATTCACTAAGTCCGGTAGATGGCAACGGAAAACTTGAAGCATCCGGATTTTCTTTTGGCAACTCATGATTGCATTTTCAGGTGGGTGTAGAGGCTTTAACATAGCCACATAGCTCAAACCGATTATGTGAAGTCGGAGCATAAACCGGCAGGTATTGCCGAAACCGAGGAACAGTGTGATGGAACCCACCTGCTTCGAGGAGCCGAGGGCGATGGAGCCCTAATGGCCCGAGGTGCCGGAGAGGGTCAAGAGGAATAGTATTTGGCAAGGGATCATATGTGGATGGAGGGAGGTATTGGCTATGGGATGGAGAGTATTGGTTATAGGATGAAGGGACCGAAATCACCGTTTCAAGTCTCATCTTCGACCATGACCAGTGGAACCATTCGCCCCAACCGTTACCCGAACTCCATGACGGCGGAGAGCACCGATGAAAGGTGTTCACTGTTCTTCATGAATCTTATGGGCATTTTCCAAAGCCAGGACTAACTCTTCCTTACTAATCATCGGATTTCTTGTACCCTTGCCGTTTTCTCGCCAAATCCGCCATCGATCATTATCATCCCATTTAACTTGGCGTCGCCGTGAACTTATCTGAGGGCGAGAGTTCAAAGCATTTCACCAAGTCCAGCTTTGCCATGGCCGCATGCTTGTTGCCAAACCATCCATTCTCAACATTTGTTGCGACTAAATCATCCGGCTTGTCGAGTCTCGTTGAATTCACAGAGTTTGAATCATAAAACTCAATCATGTTTACATTCGCGTTGTTTGGGAAATGATCATTGGCGGGTTGAGATCACCGAGGCGCTCAAGTTTGCCCTTCTTAATTAATCCCCGAACCGCCTTTCTCAAAGCCGTACAGCTTGTCGGTCATATGACCGTGATACCGGTGGAAAGCACAATGCTTAGTGGTGTCAAAAGGGATTTTGGGATCTTTGGGCCGATAGTTTCTCATGGGTTCGAGGAGACCCCGCTTTAGCAAGCTATTCAAAACTTTGCTTAAGGGAACACCCAAATCCCTGGATGTGGTTTCTTCTTTGGGGGAGGACGAACTCTTAATGCTCTTTGATTAGAGATTTGGTCGTTGACTTGGTCACCATCCCGAACAGTGGTTTGCCGCTTTGGTCCATTGGGGCGCCAAGCTTGCCCGTTTCGATTAACCTTGAACCGCTCTCTTCAAGACTATGCAGCTTGTCGGGCCGTGTGGCCATAATGATCATGGAAGGCGCAAAGTGCTTACTCATGTCGAGAGGTGCATTTGAGCTCCTTGGATGGTAGTCCTTGAGAGGCTCCAAAAGGCCTATCCTTACTAAACCCTTGAAAATTAAGCCTACGGGCATCCCAAAATCATCAAAACGTTCTCGTTGCCTTAAAGGACCACCATTTCTTGGTTGCTTTGGGTGCCATCAATTGTACACAATGCCTTCTTTCCTTTACCAGATGTCGGAGCCGTGTTGGAAGGGTAAGGTTTATAGCGGTGAGACATGTTCAGACTCGTAGTCTTTTCCCGTGCACGAACCCTTTTGATGTAATCATCGATGTAATCGTCGAGATTCGACCTTTGTAAACCTCATTCGTGTCGATACACAAGATTGATATGGCGAGATGGCCCGAGTCGAACGATCGTCGATACCCTCGTTGCTAGGCTTTCCTTGTACCTTCTTAATTGGTTCTACCAATAATCCTCGATGAGTCAATAGGAACATTAGGATCTGCATGACCCCGCCACAAGATTGGCATCAAGCAAATGGAACCATAGTAGGAAGTATTTTGGTGGGAGGTATGACAACCGAGCATTAAAATCGTGACCGTAACCCTCCTCATAAGGCCCGGCGGTTGCCGAAGATGAGGATATATGGCTCGTAATGGGTGGATACCAGTGGAGCGGTGAGGGCGGATCCGTAAGGCCGCTGAAAACATGAGGTTTGAGGCATTGTAACAAGAGGATTGAACGTGTCTTGACCACACCGAGGAACGTGACTACAAGGGTAATGTGCATACCGTACTTGGTGAGCAGGAGCAGCTTGCGTAATGTACGGGTGGAGAATTTGATGAGGAACATTTGACCTTGTCGGACTTCTCAACCGAAGGGGCGGGGTAGAGCCCGATGAAGTGGTGATAAAAGCCTCGGTGACCCGTGTGATCTTGCAAGATCATAGGGGCAAGTGTGCTTCGAGAATTGGAGGAAGCAAGCCGGCCCCCTCTCGAACCATGGAGCCCGAGAAGTGAACCGTCCCCATTCCGGATGATGATCCGAGCCAGATCCGATGTTGTGAAGTAGTGAACCGACCCCTTCCAAGCCGTGGGGCGAAAGCCAACCGATTCAATCCCGGTGGTGAGGCCTGAGAGGCACCAGGGGCAGGTTGACCTAGATCGGACTGTTGAGGAGTATCGAGCCGTAGGGGCCGAGATGTACCGAATCCGACCAATTCCTGCATCGATGGCCCGGCGACCGAGGTTTTGGAGTAGCAACCGACCCATTCCAAGCCGTGGCGTAAATGCATCGATTGAAACCCAAAGGTGAAAACCGAGAGGCGCCGGGGAAGTTGACCAAGATCGATACGATGCGGCCGAGAGGCAGCCGAATGATAGGTCAGGGGGATGTTTGGCCCATTAGTAGTTCCACACGCAAAGGAACAGGGCATTTGATGGTAGTTGGCATGTCCAGGAGGGTAATTAGCTCCAATCTCCGCATCAATCGTAAAGGTTCCATTAGGGTGGCGAACAATTGTTAGCCCCTGGGTTCTGACACTTTCCAATAACTGATCGATCCGAACCATCTCGATCCCACCGTTCGTCATTTTGCGGATTTTCGTGGTGCGGAGTTGTACGTCCCCACCGTTCTCCTCTCGAGTTGGCCATTACGAAACTTTGAGCCGAAGCGAGGAGGAAACCGATGACGTATCTCGACTCCGAATGACCGAGCCGAACAAACGATGACCCGGGGCTTGATCCAAACTTTGCTTACCGTGGAAGGCACAAAAGGGTGTGGTTCAAACTCGGGAAAGCGAAACAGTGTTGGTGTTTGGGCTCGGGCTCATGCAACATGCGATTATTTGTTCTTGTTTACTTAAAACGTATTTTATTAACCTAATCGGTTGGAAAAGATTGCTCTTCTTTTCGCAAACTACTCGGGATCCCGGATCAGTGGGCCCCATCACTACGTCTATAAGCCCCTCGTATTCCACCCGTATTTCGACCTCCTGTGGTGGACAGCCCCGGCGAGGGTCCTATAGGGCAAGCGGGTCCCACCGACCGAAAAGAAAACGATCCTAAAAGTCCGGCGGGTTATCGAGTCTTAACGAGCATTCGATGTAAATTATGGACAAAGCCGACGTCAAAGTCAAGATCGTGTCCGAAGGCTCGACAAAAGTCGGCATGATTTGACCGATAAGCGTCCACAATTGATCTTGACTTGTCGTCGCTTAAGCCGTAATTAGGCATGGAATAATTCATTAATCCTTGATGACTCAAAGGTCAATGCCGGGAGTCAATGTATAATTTGTGCGCCAGAGCCGAAGTCAAGGCGCCGGCCAATATCTGTCAAAGTCCGCGGCGGAAAACCGCGTAACTTCGACCGATTAGGTCCCCGAAGATATTGAGTCGGTATGCCGACAAAGGCTTGAAAGGAAAGGTCTATACACCGACAGTGGCATGACACATACCGTAATTAAAACCAACCGGGTCTCTGACAAAGTGTGTCACTGACAAGTGCATGGTCGACACGAGGCTCCATGGGATGTTTGGGTAGTCCCGTGCTCATCCGAGAGGCGTAATAAGACCAAACGGACCGCGACAAGGATTTCCCGGGTTAGGGACGTAGTGTGCAGCAGTAAGGTCACGTGCGCGTAGTGTGCAAGCGCCTATCTTCTTTTCCGAGAAAAATAGAAATTTTTTATGTGTCTTAAAAAGGCATGATGCATGATTTTTTTTTGAATTTTTTTTGAATTTTTTTGAAAATTTTATGAACACATAAGCACATAAGCACAAAATTCCGATAGTTAGGGACATTATTCCGACAGTCAAAATTTTGACTTTTCCGAGGCGGCCAAAAACAAACACGAAAACTGTGCAAAAATCAACACACACAAAGCAAAGGATTTTCAAATGTTGAGACGGAAGCTTGACCCTCAAAAGCTTTTCTTTTTTTTTTTGAAAATAATGATACCGGTACGTGGGATTGTTAGACCACAATTTATCCCCGACTCGTGTTAGGAGGCGATAACGGGAAGTTTAATGGTTTCCACCAATATACCAAATATCATTTTTTTTTAGAAAAAGCTTATGTCCCCAGCGGAGTCGCCACTGTAACGATGTGTTGCCTTTTTCGCGGGAAAAATTCGATTTTCGCGTTTCTTTGAAAAACCAAATAAAACCGGAAAAAACGGAGTCGCCACGCCATTTTAATTTTGAAGGGCCAAAACTTTGAAAAAAGCCCGAGATCAGAAATTTGGGTTCGGAGGTCATGTTACGCGCCGGGAAGGACGTTAGTGTGCACCCGGAACGCCTCGTAAAAACGAGTCTTCCAAACATTCAAAATCCTTTGTTGTATGTGTGTGTGTGTGTGTGTGTGTTTTGGCCAAAATAAGTTGAAACTGAGGTAAGTAAAAATTGGGAACTCTTTTTAAGGCTTTAAACTGATCCCATGATTTTTTAGGTGATTTTTGGGTTGAGATTTGTAACTCAAAAGATTTTTGGAAGTTGAAAACCAATTCTGCCAGAATGAAAAAGGCAGTTGACTCTTGACTTTGAAATGGACTTAAAGGCTTCAAAACCTCAGAATCTGGGGAAAGTCCGAGAATGAAAGTTGCTTAAAACACCCTAAATAGGGTTTCTACAAAGGAACTTTCCATTTTTGAAGTAATTTGAGGGGTCAAAACCTTCTGGAAATCTCAGATATGAAATCTGGATTTCCAGAAGCTGATGAACTGGCCTCTAAAGAAAAATTGAAAAAAGGAGTTTTACTCACTCAAAAAATAAAATAAAAATATGTATGGAAAGATCTGGATGTTGGCTACAAAAAGTATTCTGTAGTCAACACCAAATTCCAAGTTTATCTATATCCAAAAAATTAGACCATGGACTGAGGTCTGAGAAAATTGCTACTGGACAGCAACTTCTCAAGAGAGAAAATATGATTTAAAAGGGGGTTTTGCATCCATGCTTGTCCCCATTTCCCTAGGTTTTGATTAGTGATCACTTGACATTTTAGTGGTGAATCAACTATATCAAACCATCCTTGGGGTACATTAGGACTAAGCACTTCATTTGCTTGGGAAGGGGAATTTTATCCTTTGAAAATGAGATTTGATGTATGAAAATGATTTTTAGGGTTTTGAAAATGTGTTTTCTTTGCAAGAAAGTAAGAACACTTTGAAAATAATGTAGATCCTTGTAGAAGATCATCCATGGAGATGAACTTCCATGGTGATCTTCTTGGATCTAAAGCAAGAAGATGAATAAACTACATTTTGTAGCTTGAAAATGCATGCATGGATGAATTTTAGGGTAAGGAGAGGGAGGTTATACCTTTCTTCCTTGTGTTTTGTGTTTGAAGGCTTGAATGTGAGAGTGTTTAAGGCTTGAATATGAGAGTGTTTAAGGGTGTTTAGGGTTGATGATTTGAGTTGGTTAAAGAGAAAACAAGTAGATAACAATGAAGTCCTCTATGTTTTCTCTCTAATCCTCCTCCTAAAGGGTGATTTGAGCTTGGATTGGTGTATGTATGAGAGTATGTATGAGAGTGATTTGAAGTGTTTGTGAGTGAGTGAGATTTGGGAAATATTGAGAGAAAATGGTGGCAATCTAAGGATTCCCTTTTTCTCTCTATATTTCGCCGCAGTTTCGTTGCCGTGAGTGATTTGTGTTATGTAAACCGAGAGAGGAGGGTTCAATTTATAATCCTCTGAAATTTACAAAGATGTCCGCGCGGATATGTTCGTCGGCGTGCACCGTTCATCCGCTATGCTGGCCGGCTTTTGGACAGGAGGAATAATCTTTTTAAAATTCAAACTGAAGCTGTTTTTCAACTTACCAATTCGGGTTTTTTCCATTTATTTTGCTTTTTAGGATTCCTTTCCTTGTTTATCTTTAAATGGCAATGCCCACTTTACCCTTGCTTTGTTAGAAAGGTTAGGGTTTGTTAGAAATGTTAGAAATGTTAAAACTTTCGTTAACTTCCTAACGAAAAAGCTACCAACTCAAATTGGAGCACTTACAGGAGTATCAAGTTGTTTTAGGATTTCCTCTGACATAAGCTTTATCAATTCTCCCTTTGGAGATATGACCCAAACGCCTATGTCATAGAATACAAGAATTTTCACTTGATAACTTTTGCTTAGTGCCTTTAGTTTTGGTTTCATTATTGTGAGACTCATTCATTTTCTTGACTGTGTCAAGTAAATTAAGATTATCGATATATGACAAAGTATTAGTACCGACAAGTTTGGAATTTTAAATAAAGATCACATTTATTATTACCAAAAGAACAAGAGTAACCTTTCTTGTCCAAAATTGTGATAAATATTAAATTCCATCAAAAGGATGGTACAATGAATGTATTATTTAATACAAAATAATAGCCAGTACTTAACATTAATCTAAAAGTTCCTATGCCTATAACTTCAACCGGATTTCCAGCTTCCATATAGATGTATTTCTCATCTTCACTGGGTATTCGGTAATTCAGGCAACCCTGCATACATGAACTAATGTGAGTTGTTGCACCAAATATAACCACTATGTATATTAAGGAATTGAAACCAAATTTGCCTTAGTACAAACAAGACCAAATGACATACCATTCTAAATTCGCCATTCGCGATACTTATGGTAGTCGTTCTTCATGCGAGTAAGGTCCTTGCAAAAGAAGCATTTTTTGAATTTATGATCATTAAATGATCCCTTATGCTTCTTACTTGCAACCGCAATTTCCTTCTCTCTTCTCTTAATCCCACGAGAAGAAGTAAATGCTGAGTGAGTACTTTCTAATTTAAGATATTTCATCCTATCTTCCTCTAATGTCATATGTGAGAGTAATCTATTAATATTCCACTTGTACTTTTGACATTTATAGGTCACCTCAAAAGGACCAAATTGAGGAGGAAGATAGATCAAAACTAAGTGCACGAGCAAATCTTCCGAAATCTCTAACTTAAGTGCCTTTAGTTTGATCGAAAATTGAAATAATTCAATAATGTACTCCCGAAGATTTTTCTCACCCTTGTACCGAATGGAAACAAGTTTCTACAAGAATTCAAGGAAAAACTCAGCATTTTCGATCTCAGAGACATTTTCCAAAAATGTCTTTGAAACTGCATTTTCCATGATCATTAGACTCACGCGGTTGGATCATTCCCATTGCTCAACATTTTTCTGCTCTATAACGGTATTCCCTTTAGTGAGAGCAGCGGGACTTGGTTCCCCTAATGCGTTATCGATGTCCATACAGCCTAAGATCATCGTTATATTATTTTTCCAAGTTTTAAAGTTAATCCCATTAATCATCGGAACATTGTTCATAGCAGTAGTAATAGATGAAGCGTTTGTCAAATCTGTTGGGAATAAGAACGAAGAATGAATACAAAACATGTATAAGAAACTATATAATGAATGAAGTGATTAATTATACCAATGAATCCCATCAAAAAGATAATTAGCGTGACATCAAAACTAATCTTTGAATTACGAATTGACTCATAATTTAATTTATCTTAGGGTAATCAATGACTTTAAACAATACGTTTCAAATACTTGCCTTCCTTTGGGCCGGTTCAAGTATTAAAAATGTCCTAACATTTAAAGCATTTGTTACCCGGCAATAAAGAATATAAACAACTCATTTTAAATACCTGCCTTCCTTTGGGATGGTTCAAAGTATTCAAAATGATCAAATATTTTATTCAATTATTACCCCATGAATGCAAATACATAGTCAACAACAAGGTCTCCTTTGGAAAACAAGCATGTTATCACATATCAATATGAACATTCATCACTTTACAATTTCGTATCTAAACAACGTAAATCACTTTGGCGACAATATTGTTTAGAAATGAATGAAATTGTTAAGCATATAATTAATCACACTTTAGGGCACAAATTAATGTATACTTTACTCAAATAATGAATGAAAAATGACCAAAATAGCAAAAAATTGAAAATCTGGCCAAAATCAAGTGGTGCTCAGCCGAGTTAAGGAAAGTGCTCGGCCAAGCAAAACACTCGTACTCGGCCGAGTCAAGGAAAGTGCTCGGCCGAGCAAAACACTCCAGAGAACATCCCTTTCTGATCCCTTGTGCTCGGCCGAGTCTTAGGGGTTCTCAGCCGAGCATCATGACCGTTGGATGACGCCTTTTCCAAAAAATTTCAAACGTTGTGCTGATACAAATGGGGTGATCGGCCGAGCAGACCCTGAACATCAAATTTTCCAGATTTTAACTATCAATTCTTAACTTAATGGTGAATCAATATTCAACCAAAGCAAGTAGATCCACATACTCACAACACATTTTTAAATGCGTGGCTATGCATTTGAACAAACTCACAACGCATCCAATGATGGTGGCTATGTTCAAAATGGGATAATCTTACATTAAGAATTGAAAGCTTTTTGAGTAAAACCAAAAAATTTATATTCAGGTAAGGCACCTGTTCATAATTGTCCGATCAAGACCATTTTCACAGAAAATTCTTCACACAAAAGATGAATGGTAAGCAAAATTAACGCTTAACCAAGACATGAATACACAAGTAGATTCATTACGGTTGTGCGACATAAAACGCTCTGTTGTGTCAATGGGATAATCTTGCATGAACCATCATGTCCTTTTGAGTAAACTTCAACCCATATTCAAAATTTAATCAAGTATTAGAGCATTCAAATAACATCATAACATGATGATATCAACATGATTAAGAATCAGAGTAAAGCAAAATATATGCTATATGAATTCAAACTTAATCAAAAACTTGAGAGGCTCTGATATCAATTGTTGGAACATTCCTATTCCAATAACCCGAAAGCACTCAAGTTTAGATTAAGTAAGAGAAGAAGATGAAGGCGGAAGCGTGATACCTGTTGAGTTCATCTTGTTACTTTTGATGTTGTTCTTGCAAAGGAAGGAAGAGAAGAAGAAGAAAATCAAGGAGGGAATGTAGATCTTCTTGATGATGAATGCCTTCCTTAAAACTCAGATTATGGAGAGAGTATATAAGAATAATGTAGTAGTTTCTAGGCTGATGGTAGGCCTCTATATATAGAAAACAATGACACCTCATAAAGGGACTACACCCTTTCAATTAAGCAGTGTGAAATTACCATTCTGCCCATCATAAATAGGTAATTTCCACCTCGGGAATTCTACACATTTAATTAATATTCTATACTTTATAATAACATTATTTTAATGATTTATACATGTACGTCTACATGTCACTTATATTTATTAAGTATTCACATTTTGCAATCCATGTTCTTACACCTTCTTCCTTTGCATGTGATGAAGAAAACTTGGAAAACTACAATGTTTCTACCAGTAATAACTATGGATATTTGCAGATTCAGGTTGTCTCTCTCTCTCTCAATCTCTCTTTCTCCCTCCCTTATTCTTCAATTCATTCGAAATTTTCTTTAACTCTAACTACATTCTTTTTGCAGACAATGAAGAAAATTTGGAAACTACGAATGTTACTTTTAGTAAGAATCCCATAACAATTGTGTTTCAACAGATTCAGATTCTGGTATTTCTCCTCGCCTTCATCTTCATTTTTCTTCTTTCTTCATCTTGGACAATGTTTAGATCATTTCGCTTCCAACCAGTTTAATATACATGAACCAGCTCCAGATATATATTTTTTGCAATTTGTGTTTTGCCAATATAATTATTGTCCGCATTTCTTTCTGTATTTGCTTATTCGGAGGTGCAAGAAGATGAACCAGAAGTGACCATGGACTTGATCTATCGATAATACCCCAAAAAAAATGTCACAAGGAATGACCCATGTCTATTTTAAGAGGAAAAAACTAATCTCGTTAATAAAAGTGATTATGGATGCAAAAATAAATTAATTTAATGTGTTGTATGCAAAAATAAATAAGTCTAATGTGTTGTATGCAAAAAATATTAGTTTAGTGGTGAAAACGCAAAAACTGAATAGTTTTGCAATTTTTCCTATATCTAAATATAGGAGCGACCTGGTTAAAAAAAATATGAGACGTTTGATATGATTTTTTAAGAAAATTTGAAAAATTATAAAACTATAAATAAATTACTCTTATACCTTTTACTATAAATAAATTATTCTTATACTTTAAGGTAGAAGAGTAATTCGAGACATATGTATAGAAGCGGATTGCTTAATAAAATATGAAATTTTGTGTTTTTTATAAAAAAAATGAAAAAATGTGGAAAAAAAAAATTAATCTTATACCTTAAGGTATAGGAGCTGACTTGTAAGGGTAGTCTTATCTTTTGAGCATTGGTGGGTTTCTGTAAAATTTTGAATTTCGTATGGATGTTTATGAGTTTGTTATTTAGCTCAGGGCCTTTGAGTCTTCAGCCCTTTAATTAAAGATACTAGCGATTCGATTTAAATCATTGTTTGCGATCGAACTGAATTAATTCATTTAAGTTGATTTGATTTCCTGGCAGGAATAATTTGGCTTGATCTAAAACATTGATATGAAGGATGTAGTGGGACGAAATCAAATCTAGACGCAGTAATATTTTTTCAAACCTTAAAAAAGGTGTAAAGTGAAATTAACCCATAACTCATCATCAGCAAGTATAGTTTACAACCTAATATACCCAATGTACACATTAACATAACACTAAACCAAAAATGTAAAATGTAGCCAAAAATAGTCTACATATAGACACCTACAAGAAACATAAGAAGGCATGTTGATGAAAAATTGTAAGGACTCCAATTTAGAGAGGATGCTAAGCTTGAGGGATTAGATGGTCCTTTACCAAACACAGTAGCTCCATTTGAATTTGTTGTATTTAAAACTGATGAGCTTGTACTGCAAATTAAACAATCAAAGTTATTGATAATTTTTCACAATTCAATAAGATAAAAATTTGTTAAATTTATAAAATAGGTTAATCAACACAAAAAATTAATGGATGGTTGGAAAAAAAACTATGAATTAAGTGCTAAAATATCTTTGAGGTTAAAAAGGTTGAAATTAAAATTATAAAAATGCGGGACGTCCCGTCCCGTCCCGTCCCAACTTGTCCCGCGTCCCAAACATGATGTCTCAAATACACACGCTTTAATACATGATTAGAATATACTATCTCATCCTATCCCATTTATACAACGGGACGAAACATCCCGCCGTAACGGCTATAAATTATAATTTTAAATATTCAATCAATGAATATATATTTTGCTATTAAAAAGCAAAAACAAAATTTATTTTGAAACTGAGGTAAAAAAGAGAGAGAGAGAGAGAGAGAGAGAGAGAGAGAGAGAGAAGAGCTATAAAAAAAATGAAGTTCACCTAGTGGATGGATATTGACATAGGCCAGAACCTGCGGCAGATAAAATAAAAATTTGTATAAGAAAATAAAATCGAAAATTGTTACCTTCAAAGTAAAATTGAAGTTTGTAAGTGTCTCGGATTCAAACATTGTTTTTACAAGAATTATTCAAAAATTAGTGGTTCTTTTGCTAGACATATACTCCCTCCGTCTCAGTCTAATGGAGACCAAATTTTTTAACACACAAATTAAGAAAAAGTAAGAAAAATAAAAAGTAGAAAAAAATGTTGTGAATATGAAAAATTAAATAGGAGAGAGAATGAGTATGATGAATAGTGATTTGATTGGTGTTGTGAGTGTAAAAGTAAAATATGAAAGAGAATGAATGAGAAAAATAGTAAAGATTTCCTTCTATTTTGGACAGTTTTCATTGAGTTGAGACGGACCAAAAAGAAAATAAGTCTCCATTGAACTGAGACGGAGGGAGTATATATATATATATATATATATATATATATACACACTCCCTCCGTCCCAATAGAAGCTGCCCAAAAAATGCCTTGCACGCAAATTAATAAAATGGGTGGGAAGAAAAAATGTTGTGAGTGTAATTTGAAAATAGGAGAGAAAATGAGGGGAGGGAATAGTAAATTATAATGGTGTTGTGAGTATTAAAATAATGTAGGAGAGAAAATGAGTGGAGGGAATAGTAAAGATTCCTTTGCCAAAAAAGGAAAGTGAAAGCTATTAACGGGATACCCAAAATGGCAAAATGGAAAGCTACTATTGAGACGGAGCGAGTATATACTTTTGATTTAATATTCCAAGTATCAAATTAAGGGACACGCCTCTTTTCTTTGTCATGGCCCATAATGGTAATATACTCAATTTATTCCACTAGTTTGATTTATTAATTTTGTACGGAGTACTTTTTATTTTTTTATTTTTCATTGAGTTGTTCTTATAAAAAATGTGTTTTATATTAATAGATGAGAAATAGGTTTTATGTAATTGTCAGTTCTAATATTATAAAGTGTCAATTCTAATATTATAAAATGTTAGATTCAAAATGACACTTATAAACATTAAAAATGACATTTTTAACATTTGGTAAAAGAGGATTAGTGGTAGTGACTTATAAACATTAAAAATGACATTTTTAACATTTGGTAAAAGACGATTAGTGGTAGTGAGAAGCATTACCAGTTGTAGTGTTAAATAGTATCAGTAGTAATGTTGAAAATAATGTCAATCATAGTGTTAAAAAATGTCGATTATAGTATTGAAAATTGCCAGTTATAGTGTCGAAAAATGTCAGTGAAATTTTATAAGTTACGATTATTTACAAAAATGCTACCGCGTGTTTAAAAAAAAAAATTCACATATTTACAAAAATGTCATTTCGTATTTTGAAAACACGCTTTACATTAAGCAAGTGTAAAACAGATTTCTTAAGATTTTGTATTTCTCATTTGTTTAGACAGTTAATAACTTCTCTCCATGAAATGAAAGAAATTATCATGTTTTGAAGAATTTTTTTTTTCGAAAAAGATACTTTTTACCGCATTTAAAAAAAAATTGGTATCAAATAATGAAACATTCGAAAAATGAATAGTGAGTTTTAACGTGGAACAAAAATTATAGATATTCCCCCCTCTCGGAAAATGTTCAACTTTATAAAAATATAGCTATTTTTATACAATTTTAAAAATTATTATTGATTTACTATAAAAATACTATCATTAATAATTTAAAAAATATAATAGAAATAATTAAATTTTATATAATTATGATTAAAATTTAATTAATTTGATCATAAAAATTAAAATGAGACAAATTTTCAAAGTCTATTCGAGGGGCCACTATGCTAATATTCTGATTAGGAAAACTTTAGTTAAAGTATACTCTAAATTCTAGGGCGGTCAAAAAGATATAAATGGATCATTAAGCATTAAGCGGGAACTTATCGTAAAATGGCGGGACATACCCTCCGACTTATGGAAATGTGTACAAATTGGTTTGACACAAGAATTAAGGAAAAAATTGAAAAATGAGATGTATTGTGAGTGTAGATGGTTGAGTAGGAGAGAGATAATGGAGTAAGGTTGTGAGTAGAGATAAGTGAGTCCCATTTCTATTTTGGAAAAGTGCAGATTATTGTGAAAGACCTAAAAGATGTCCTTTTACAGATTATCGTGAAATGGAGAGAGTAAAACGATTTAGTCTTTGACTTGTTTGACCCAACGAGTTTTAATAATAGTAGTGTAACTGTGAATCTTCATTTCATTAAAAAAAATAAAAAAATAATGATCATTTAATCCTAATTTGATAAAAATGTTATTGATGTATTTTTAATAACAAATAATAACAAATCAATCGTAATTATTTTAAAATAAATGTAGCGTTTTTTTATTTCCTTCCATATAAAAATAAATCATGTTTCTAAACTAATTTTTTATACAATTTACTAGGATACAATCGATGTACATACAAACACTCCCTTCGTCTCAGTAATTAGTTCACCCTTTTTGGCTCGGCACGTAAATTAAGGGTAGAGAAAATGTTGTGAGTGTAATAGTAAAATAGGAGAGAGAATGAGTGGAGGAAATAGTAAATTTGAAAAATGTTGTGAGTGTAATAGTAAAATAGGAAAGAGAATGAGTGGGTGAAATAGTAAAAATTTTTTGCCAAAAAAGGAAAAGTGAAGCTTTAAATGCGACACCCAAAATGACAAAAGGTGAAGTTATTAATGGGACGGAGGGAGTATATCATTGTTTTTAAAAAGATCGTTAATAAATCAAATTAATGTGTACTCCCTCCGTCCCACGTAAATGCAAACTAACTTTTTAGGTTTGGGAATTAAGGAAAAGTAGGAGAGAGAAATAGGTGGAGGAGGTGTTTATGAGTATGAAGAATTAAATAGGAGAGAGAATGAGTGGAAGGAATAGTTAGGAGAGAGAATATTGTGAGTGTAAAAGTGAAGTAGGAGAGAGAATGAGTGGGTGGAATAGTGAATATTTATTTCCATTTAGAACAGTTTGCATTTACGTGGGACTGACCAACCAAAATGGAAATAAATTTGCATTTACGTGAAACGGAGGGAGTATACTTTTTTGTTAGTTTTTATATAAGTTGAGCAAAAAAAAATGATAATTGAATTAAGAATATGTTTTGGGTAAAATTAATACTTTCTCCGTCCTATTTTAAGGTTTTTATTTTGACTTGATATTGATAAGGGGATTAAGAAAAAGTAAATGTTGTGATATGAAAAATAAAGTATGAGAAGAAAGTGGGTAGAGAGTTTTGGTGTGAGAATGATAAGTGAATCCTATTATCCATTTTAAATAACAAAGCAATTAAAAACCTTAAATTGAATTGAGACAAATAAAAAAAGAAAGTAAAAATCTTAAATCGAACAGAGAGTAATTCTCCGTAATAACAGTAGCAATTTTCAAAAAAAAAAAAAAAAACTTACTTGGATTAGTGCTAGTTGTAACTGCAGTGCCACCAAAATTACAACTATTTGGCACCGGATTCTTCTGATAATAGCTATTAAACGCATACGACGCATGATCTCGGAGAGTATTCGGAATGTAACAGCCGCCGCCGGCCTGAATTGCCGAACAATCGGCGCCGCCGTATCCACAGGCATAGTCCAAAGCAACTTGTAATGCCATTTGTGAAGCACCCTGGCTGGCTACGCACCAGCTCCCGGCAACGCCACTTGGGGATACCGGCGAGGTCGTGGTGGTGGTCGGACCTATTACCGGATTACCCATCACCGGTAAGTGTGGCCCGGGATTAGCCGGAGTAATTATCGGAACCGTTGTTATAGGGGTTGTAATATCCGTTTGTTTAGTGTAAATTGACTTGGGTTTTCGCATTTGATTCTGTACTTCAATGTTTAATTTGCTCGTAGAACCTGAAATTTGAATAAAAATTTGTAAAATATGCAATAAATACGGAAATAAAAAATCAATATAATAATAGTCAAAAAATCAACATAGAAACTAGCATTGACATGAGGATAAAACTTTTATAAAGATGAACAGGCTTTAATCTTTAAGAGCTCAATGATCTTCACATGGAATGTTAAAGCAAAGAAATCAATCATTGTAAGCAAAAACCAAGAACAAAAATTCACCTGAAAAGAGAGTAAGACCCAATATAAGAAGACAAGAAATTATAAGGCTTCTATCCATTTTTCTTCTAAATTTCTAACCTTCTTTCTCCTCCTCCTCCTCCTTTTTCTTCAGTGATTTGATTGCAGAGAAAGAGAGTTTGTGTGTGTATGTGTGTGTGAATTTTTCAAAAAGAGAAAAGGGTTTATGGTATGATAAGAATTCAAACATGAAAAGGATTGAAGGGTATGGGGAATTTTCAAACAAGAAAAGTAGAAGAATCATAATTACCTTGTTGGAGAAAAGGAGTACTTTAGCACCATTCATGGTGTATTTAAAAAGAAATATTGGGAAGAAGTAGGGGGCACAATAAGGGTGAAGGTGGAGAGAGAGAGAGAGAGAGAGAGAGAGAGAGAGAGAGAGAGAGAGGAAAAAGGAAGAATTGATTGGAATTTTAAGTGATGAAAGTAATGATGTACAAGAGAGAGGAAAGCAAAAAAGATGAAATTGTTTGAGATTTTCAGTGATGATAGTAAATGATTATTGTTAAGGATGGTAGGGCCGTGAAAAGAAACACAAAATCTGGGGAGAAACGCGTTTCTCCGTCGCCCACGAGAAACCAGGCTTGCTTTGTCGTCATGACATACCTAAATAATCAATGTAAGTTTGGAAAGGATATCAGAAGCTTTGGAAAGGATATCCGTAAACCAAATATTTTCCTGATATCCTTTACAAAGCTTCGATATCCATTTCAAAGCTTCTGATATCGAAGCTTTGTAAAGGATATCCGTAAAAAATACTTGGTTTCGGATATCCTTACAAAGCTTCGGATATCCATTTCAAAGCTTCTGGATATCCAGAAGCTTTGTAAAGGATATCCAGAAACTGGCTACTTATGTCGTGCGACATAACAAGCCCGTTTCTCCAAGAAACGCGTTTCTCCCCAGACGCACTCGAAAAGAAATTATGTACAACTCGATAGCTTAACAATCATACTCATTTATCTATAATGCTAGTAAGAGTCCGTGTTCAAGGATACGTGATTTTTTTTTTTAATTAATTTTTTTTTTAATTTTAAAAAAAAGTTAACTTTTTTTTAAGGAAAAAATGAAAAAGGGACAACTTAGTAAGGGCAAAATGAAAAATTCGACAGATGAAACTGTTCATTGCACTGTTCATCCCCTTTGTGATTTATACTATAGATTGTTGTAACATAGTCTATTTATAATATAGAAAATAAATCAATTACATAAAACAACGATATACTCCCTCCGTCCATTTACATACTTCACACTTTCTATTTTGGGCGTCCACATACTTACTTCACACTTTGTTTCTTACCTAAAATGGAAAAATTTTTTTACTATTTCCTCCACTCATTCTTTCTCCTACATTATTTTAATACTCACAACACTATTATAATTTACTATTCCCTCCACTCATTCTCTCTCCTATTTTATTTTCACACTCACAACACTTTCAATATAATATTTCCTCCTTAATTTACGTGAGAACAGTAAATGTGAACCAAGTAAATGGACGGAGGGAGTACGTGATTAACTAACTTAACTACGTCAACGGGTAGAGGGCAAAAATATTATTATCAACTTACAATCACCAAATACAATCTCTAATCTAATGTACAAATTATTTGATTACAAGAATTCACAACTGTGCAAACCCTATATCTAAATAAACAGTGAGACAATAAAACCATTGTAACACCTAGAATTATTGATGTATATCACATTATAAATTACATCAATTAAACTGCTAGATAATATGACTCATTTATATTGCATATTGCTAACCTTGCAAAGTTTTAGAGTCTTGCACCAAATCTGCTGCTGATCAGGTCCAAAGCGGCCTATGGCGCGATCGCCCCATCTCCGAAAACCAGTACCGCGCGATCGCCCCAGAATGTGCGTGATCGCCCCAGAATGTGCGTGATCGCCCCAGAAGGTGCGCGATCGCGCCTTTGTCCAGAAACTCAGCGCGGTCACGCCCCCCTTTTCACGCGATCGCTCCATTCGTGCTGTCATAGAAAATTACCGATTAGCCCCTTTGTTCAGTCCTATAAGTTTTTCCAAATTAGATGGCATTAAACCCAACAAATATCCACCTTGACATATAACCTCCCGATAACAAATCCAGAACTCCCCTATGCCTCAGATGTGTTATGTCGAACACCAAACTTGTCCTCCGGACAACCAAAAACTGTATCTCCTTAGATACCCAAATGTGTTACGCCGAACACCAAAGGACTTGATGCAACAGTTGATCAGACCCGTTCAACAAGTAAACAGACGTGTCTACCAGACTCCCAAATGTATCCCCCTAGACACCCAAACTGTGTTGCGCCGAGCACACCAATGTGTCTGCAATACACCCAAATGTGCCACTGCAGTAGACACTCAAAATCGCCCCAACCGGCAATTGGGCAAATATAGTCGACTTTGGATCTTGCATTGGAAGAGGCCATATCTGTGGAATCCCCAAAAGTACGTACCTTTTCCTTGATTCCTTCCTCGCTTCCCAAATCAGTGCGTTGACTTACTAACCGTGGCTTGCCCAGTTCAACTCCACCTTGAGTAACTTCTTGTTCCACCTGTTTGTAAACCACTCCTCATGAAGCCACGCAACATGCTTCCTTCTGATGTGTCTTTACCATACCTTTTGTTATACGATTCTCGACACCCAAACCCAATAACGTAGAAACTTGGAGGACGTACAAGGAACCTTGTTTTACCCCTTTCAGAATTATATTCGAACACCTGCAGACATTTACTGCTCCACCTTCACCTTTGAAATTGTATCCCATCTTGTCTAGCCGATTAAGCGATATCAGATTCTTCGTTACTTTAGGAACATGCCTAACCTTGTTCAATGTACAGAACTTACTGAAATCACCCGATCCGGAATGCAGACGGCATCTCGCGTTTTCGAAAGTGTGTAGAGTCACCACACCGTTTTGATTATGCCCAAAACATTGAGAAAATGTTTTTTTGTTGTGTGATGAGATTTTTGAGTTCGGAGGTCAGGTTACTCCTCGAGAAGAGATATTTTGAGCTCACCCGAGTCGCCTCATTTTCATGAGTCTTTTTGTACCCTTCTTTCTTTAAAAGTTGTGTGTGTGTGTTTTAAAAATGCACTTGAAAATAATATCTATATTGCAAATAATGTATTTAAACAGAAATATTTAATTACTTGGAAATTAAATGAGATTTGGAGTTCGTATGAAGAAGTTATGACCTCCGAAAGTTCGCCCTTGGTATTTTCCAACCATATATGGCACATCTCAATCGGAGTTCGTATGAAGAAGTTATGACCTCCGAAAGTTCGCCCTTGGTATTTTCCGTATGCTCGGATGGAGAGCGGTCCGGATTGGGGTACTTACAGAAGCCCCTCGACGACGTCACTTACGAAGGAAGTGGGGTCGTCGATAAAAATAAGAATCCCGATGCTCGCCGGGAGGGAAGAGATAACTGACCGGGTTGGTCGGACGGCTGGATCCTTGGATAGGATTCCTACGTATCTCTGAGTGGGAATCAAGCCAATCGTAGTTCCTGTGTGAGGGAAATTTTGAGGGACCTCGACCTATGGGGAACTATTCGTAGGCGTTCGTCCTGAGTTGTGAGTGTTTGAAGGCATCTAAACCTAAGTGTGACTGTTTGGAGGCTTCTAAACCTAAGTGTAACTGTTCGAAGGCATCTGGACCTAAGTGTGAGGCTTAGTTCAGGAGTATGAACCTAAGTTGAGGCTTAGTTCAAGAGTATGACCCTACGTTGAGACTTAGTTCAGGAGTATGACCCTAAGTTGAGGTTTAGTTCAGGAGTATGACCCTAAGTTGAGGCTTAGTTCAGGAGTATGACCCTAAGTTGAGACTTAGTTCAGGAGTATGACCCTAAGTTGAGGTTTAGTTCAGGAGTATGAACCTAAATTGAGACTTAGTTCAGGAGTATGACCATAAGTTGAGGCTTAGTTCAGGAGTATGACCCTAAGTTGAGGCTTAGTTCAGGAGTATGACCCTAAGTTGAGGTTTAGTGCAAGAGTATGAACCTAAATTGAGATTTTGTTCAGGAGTATAAACCTAAGCTGAGGTTTAGTATGAACCTAAATTGAGACTTAGTTCAGGAGTATGTCCCTAAGTTGAGGTTTAATTCAGGAGCATGAACCTAAATTGAGACTCAGTTCAGGAGTATGACCCTAAGTTGAGGCTTAGTTCAGGAGTATGACCCTAAGTTGAGACTTAGTTCAGGAGTATGACCCTAAGTTGAGGTTTAGTTCAGGAGTATGAACCTAAATTGAGACTTAGTTCAGGAGTATGACCCTAAGTTGAGGCTTAGTTCAGGAGTATGACCCTAAGTTGAGGTTTAGTTCAGGAGTATGAGCCTAAATTGAGACTTAGTTCAGGAGTATGATCCTAAGTTGAGGTTTAGTTTAGGAGTATTAACCTAAGTTGAGGCTTAGTTCAAGAGTATGAACCTAGATTGAGACTTAGTTCAGGAGTATGAACCTAAATTGAGACTAAGTTCAGGAGTATGACCCTAAGTTAAGGCTTAGTTTAGGAGTATGACCCTAAGTTGGGGCTTAGTTCAGGAGTATGACCCTAAGTTGAGGTTTAGTTCAGGAGTATGAACCTAAATTGAGACTTAGCTCAGGAGTATGACCCTAAGTTGAGGCTTAGTTCAGGAGTATGACCCTAAGTTGAGACTTAGTTCAGGAGTATGACCCTAAGTTGAGGTTTGATGGTGTATTTTGTGAATCATGTAGGAACTTTGTTTGTGGGAATTTTTTTGAAAGGAAACATGTCGTGCTGGGATTATTCTTTTATGTAGTGTTTATTACTGCTATGTCTTGCATTTGAATTTTATTGACATACCTTTGTTGTGTTTACCTACAGGAGGAGGCGCCTTTGTGAAGAGGAAGTTGAGGATGTGGCGGCGCCTCTGGCTGAGATGATGAGGACGTGGTGGCGCCTCTAGCTGAAATGATGAGAACGTGGTGGCGCCTCTGGCTGAGATGATGAGGACGTGGTGGCGCCTCTGGCTGAAATGATGATGACGTGGTGCCACCTCTGGCTGAGATAATGAGGACTTGGTTCCGCATCTGGCTGAAATGATGAGGACGTGGTACTGCCTCTGGCTGAGATTATGAGGACGTTGTGCCTCCCTTGGCTGAAATGATGAGGACATGGTGCCGTCTCTAGCTGAGATTATGAGGACGCCGCAGGTGCTGGCCAAGGAGAGGAGGGATGGCTCGTCTTCTTTTTGCTTCTTCGTTCTTACTTCTACAGACTTCTCGGAGTATCCGATCGAGAAAGGTGCTGAGTTCACTGAGGATGATGAGGTGGCTAGCGGAGGCACCGAGATGTGGGAGTCCTTACCAGGTGGTGCTTCCAATGACTCAGAGTAGGACTCCTTCTTTTTCTTTTATGTGTATGTTAGTGAGGAGAGCAACAAAATATTTTTATTTATGAACTCTTTTGCAATTTATCGGTGATAACTTAGGAGTTGTTTCTACTTCTTTTTTTTTGTGTTTTGTGCATGTTACATGAGCTTGAAATGTTTGTAGCATATGGGGGTTGAGGCATCTTTGGCTGGTTCATAAGCGACGGCGGGAGTGACATCTCATGGGACGTGTTTGCTTTGTGCGTGATAGCCACTCTTTTCATGGTTAGCTCCCTCAGGATATGCCACAGCTCTTTGTTGGATGTGGTAGGCCACTGCCGAGTGGGCAAGGATATCGTTCCTTTGGTTCTGGGGGAAACCTTCCACGGTATAACCGTCTGACGATGGGGGACCGATTCATGCGTGGAGGAAGCCCCACTTTGCTTGCCTAATGGTTGCGAGAGAGAGACTTCAAGCTCTGCTTGTGCTTCCGACATCTTTTAGTCCGTGGACATTTGCTCAGTGACCCTTGGTCTTGGAGATGGATCAATCTGAATGGGAAAGGTGGATGGCTCGACTTATCACACACCACATCCGTTGGTGGGTTCCTCATTGGAGGATTGAGACTAGGAGGGCCTTTCAGGAAGGTTCCTATGTTGTCAGGGTTCCGGGGTTGTCTCAGTTTTCTTTCTACATCCCGTCCCTTGTTTCCAGGCAGCTTGGGATAAGGCAAGAGCCTTTACTGGACTGGAACGACGTTGCTACTATGGAGGTAGCTTCCTTTTCTATGGCAGACGCAGATGCTTTCCTTTTCTTTCTAAGGATATGGAAGTATTCTACCTTCCCTCCTGTGGTACTCCTTAGACGCCGGGAGAGTGTTGTTCTGACGACCGAGTACCTAGATGGGTACGAGCAGCATCTTGGGCAGACCCAAGTGATTTTGGGGAATTGGCGCGAGGCGATTCTGGGGCAAGACTGTCGTCTCAGCTAAAGCCTTAGGAGTGCGGAAGCTTGGGCTAACCCTCAGGATGTCACGGGAGACGCTTTGTTTGACTACGAGACTAGAGTTGACCAATTGACGGAAAGAGGTCCCCTTTTGCAGACTTGCAGGGGAGATATCCGAGCTGATGCACAGACGAACGAAGCTCTGAGAGCGATTGGATTGCTTGCCTGACTGGGAGGACTCCTGATCTAGGAAGGAGGGAGACAGAGACAGTTCCCGTGGAACGAAAGAAGACTCGCCGGGGACGAAGGAAGAAAGGGAAGAATGGTGAAGGGACAAGCGCGAGTGGCATGGAATGACCTTCTGAAATTCTGAGTATCCGATCATTGTCATTGCAGACACATTAATTGTTAAATGTGTTAAGTTATATTTTAGCATGTTGTGAGTTTGAGAGTAGACCATGCTTGTACTCATCAAGAAGTGTTTTAAGTTGTAATGATTTGTGATTTACTTTTAAAGCTTTGTCGAGACGCAAAATCTCTTGCTTGGTTTTTGTCTGAGCCTTGATGGCATCCAATTTTTTTTGGATTTTTGTGTATTTTTAGACCAAACCAACGAAGGGTGCCTACGTTCCCCCCGGACTGAGGGGCTCAGGTCTCCATAGTTCGACCCTTTTGTGAGAGAAGAGGAGACAGAGAAGGGAGAGAATGGTGCAACCCTGATTTTGCCTAGACTGCCCTTTTAGGGTTTTCAATCTAGCTGGGTATGTTCTTCCACACCTTTGTATATATATATTTTTAATCAATCAGTCAACCAAAAATGTGAAAGAAATGACTTGTAATGTACACTCGCAAGGGCGTATATATTATTTTTTGAAATGGTGGGAACGGGTCTCATTTTGTGTGAATGCCTTATTTGATGTAGGCACAAAAACATGCTTTTGGGTTTGACTCTTTTGAGAGAGTATGAGTCCTGAAAAAAGCTTGTAAAAGTGTATGGAAGTCCTTGTTGACAGAAAATCAGTGTTTAGCTCTATTTTTCCTATTTTGTAGAAAAAGAAGACTTGTCAAGACATCTGAAAACTTGATTTGTTCACAATGATCACATGTTTGATTAAAACCCTTTGTAGATGTTTGGTTTATTCAACAATTAATCTTGATATGCTTGATTAATTGTGAGGAGAAAGTCAAACGGTATCAAGGATCGAGTTGGATCAGGTGTGAGAGAAGGTTTGAATATAGAAGAGGTCATTGGTGAGACCGGGTTTGTGGATTTGTATGTGTTTATGACCGGACCATTTCTGGTTGCCTACGTTCTCCTTAAGACAAGGAGCTCAGGTCGACGTAGTTCGGGGTCGAACCGTGTTTGGCTTTGAGGCAAGGGTAATGAATATATGTGCGGCCTTTGACGAAAAGGCTCGAAAAGTTGAATGATGAGGCACGGGACTTGAGGTGATTTCTTGACAAGTCGTATTTGACGGTCTTTTCAGTGACTCCCTTGCTTCTTGTTTGTCGGCGCTGGGTCCTTGACCTCATTTTTTTGTAGCTTCTACTTGAGCCCCCTTTTTTTTTGAAAGCTTCCGCTTGAGTTCTTTTTTTTTTTTTTTTGAAAGCTTCTGCTTGAGCTCTTTGTTTGTTTGTTTGTTTGTTTGTTTTGTTTTTTTTTTTTAGCACGAGGGCAGAGGGCAAGCCCTACTTGAACTTTCTGGATACGCACGAGGGCGAAGGCAAGCCCCTAGTTTGTTGTCGACATGGGGTCAATCTTTTGATGCTGAGTAACCTGTTGTTTTCCTTTGATGTTGTCGCCATCGTTGACTTGGTCAAGCTGATGGTGGGGACATGTTTTAGAAAGTGTATGGCTTGATGGAGGCCTTTGTGTGAGGTATGGTAAGGTGTATGGGGAGCTATCAATTGACTTTCTCACACCAATTAATCAAAGCATTAATCATTTGTGGAATTACTTGTTGAGCAATGCAAGTGATCACATAGAACAAAACCATTTCATTAAATGTAATGTGGGTTGCAAAATAATGTCTCAAGTCTAGCAAGAAAAGAAAGAAGACTTATGTATGGGAAATTGAAGACTTAATTACAATGTCCATGGAGGACTTAATTGAATGAGAAAAGTACTAGAACCTACGAGGTTTGACTGTATGATTTTTTTTTTTTGTGTTTTTTTTTAGAGTGTAGGAGAAGATGACTCGATATTCTTTGGGCGAAGTATCGACGGAGAATTTTCTGATTTGCATCTCTGAGGGCTCTTCAGCAGTTCCCCAAATTCATTTTAGTTAGAACCTTCTCGGCAGCTTGGGCCCGATTTTCCTTTCGTTTGACAACATGCTTAAAGATTTGTTTTAATGCATTGTTCATTAATGTGTCTGCGTCTTTACCAAGTGAGTCATTATTAACTGGTTTTGATTAGTTAATTTATCATTTGTTAAAGTGGCAATGAGGGGATACTCAGAAAGGTCGAACTTTTATTCAAAGCATAAGGAAGTGCGGTTTTTGTTACAAACGCATAATCTTTAGACGTAAGGCCGTCAGATGACTCGAGAGACTCAAACTTAAACACAACAGACTCGGGGTCTTTTATTTCGAAGCTAGACTCTAGGAGATGGGGGGTTAATCCAAGCTTCTCGACCTATCTCTTCTTGCTGGCTGTGGGTCCGCGTTTATGAAAGTTGCGCCTTTTTTTATGCTGCCACTTGCTCGTCCTGTCTCGAACTGCCTTATCTCCGAGGAGGGCTCGATCCATCCCTTGGTGTGCCTTGATTCTGGAAAGGAACGTTGGGGAATAACCATTCTTGGATTCTTTCTTCTGAATTCTTCATTGCGAAAGCCCCAGGTTCCGTCTTCACGTCCCCAATCATCACGGGAATTTGCAGAGGACTTATCCACCATGCTTACCTCGTCATTTCTAGGGAAAGGATTTATGACTGTGTTAGGACCGCGGGGGCGTTCCAACTTTCCTTCTTCGATTAGCCCCTGGACCAATTGCTTCAGCACGAAGCAATTGTCGGTGGTGTGACCGGGGTAGTTGTGGAAGGCGCAGTGCTTGCTCATATCCATGTTGGGCTTGAGAGTCTTTGGTTGGAAATTCTCGAGGGGTTTGAGAATTTTCTTCTTTACTAGTGTCTCGAGGACTTGGCTCAAGGGCATCCCGAGGTTATCGAAATGCTGGAACTGTGGTATGTGAGGAGGTTTGTTGCTTCATTGGGTTGTGTTCCTGTGATGATGTTGCCATTTCGCGGGAAAAATTCGATTTTTGCGTTTCTTTGAAAAACCAAATAAAACCGGAAAAAACGGAGTCGCCACGCCATTTTAATTTTGAGGGCCAAAACTTTGAAAAAAGCCCGAGATCAGAGATTTAGGTTCGGAGGTCATGTTACGCGTCGGGAAGGACGTTAGTGTGCACCCGACGCGCCTCGTAAAAACGAGTCTTCCAAGCTGAAAATCATTTGTATATGTGTGTGTGTGTGTGTGTTTTGGCCAAAATAAGTTGAAACTCAGAAAAGTAAAAATTGGGATATCTTTTTAAGACTTTAAACTGATCCCATGATTTTTTGGAAGATTTTTGGATTGAGATTTGGTACTCAAAAGACCTTTTGAAGTTGAGAGCCATTTCTGCCAGAATGAAAAAGGCAGTGGACCTTTGATTTTGAAAAGGGATTCAAGGGTCTTAAAACTTCATAATCTGGATAAACTCAGAGAATGAAAGTTGTTCTAGACACCTTAAATAAAGTTTGTGCGAAGGAATTTTCCATTTTGGAGAAGATTTGAGGGGTCAAAACCTTCTGGAAACCTCAGATATGAGATCTGGATTCCCAGAAGCTGATGAACTAGCCTCTGAAAGAAAATTTGAAAAGAGGAGTTTTACTCACCCAAAAAATAAGGTAAAAATATGTCTGGAAAGCTCTGGATGTTGGCTACAAAAAGTATTTTGTAGTCAACACCAAATTCCAAGTTCATCTGTGTCCAAAAATTAAGACCATGGACTGAGGTCTGAGAAAATTGCTACTGGACAGCAACTTCTCAAGAAAGAAAATATGATTTTAAGGGGTTTTGCATCCATGCTTGTCCCCATTTCCCTAGGTTTTGGTTAGTGATCACTAGACATTTTAGTGGTGAATCAACTATACCAAACCATCCTTGGGGTACATTAGGACTAAGCATTTCATTTGCTTGGGAAGGGGAATTTTATCCTTTGAAATCAAGATTTTATGCTTGAAAATGGTTTTTTAGGGTTTTGAAAATGAGTTTTCTTTGCAAGAAAGTAAGAAAAGCTTAAAAATAATGTTGATCTTTGTAGAAGATCATCCATGGAAGATGGTCTTCCATGGTGATCTTCTTAGATCTAGAGCAAGAAGATGAAAGAACTACATTTTGTAGTTTGAAGATGCATGCATGGTTGAGATTTAGGGTTAGGAAGAGGAGGGTTTACCAATCTTCCTTGTGTTCTTGAGTGTTTGGCTTGAGTGTATGAGTGTTTAGGGCTTTAATATGAGAGTGAGTGGATGAGTATGAGTTGGGAAAGATTGGAGAGAAAAAGGTGACAATTCTTGAAGAATTCTCTTTGTTTTCTCTCTATATTTCGCCGAGAGGTTCGGTGCAAAATGTGTTCTTCCTCCTTATTTTTGTATTTGGAGGGCTCAATTTATAGCCCTCTGAAAATACAAATCTCATCCGCGCAGCGGATGGATCCAGGCGTGCCTTTGTTCATTAAATGCGGCTTCGGCTTTGGACAAGAAGAATAATCTTTTCAAAATTCAAATTGACCGGCCAGTTATGTTTCCGGCATTGCTATTTTTGGTTTTCTTCTTTTGTTTTGCTTTTTAAGATTCTTTTTTAAGGTTTAACCTTAAATAACAATGCCCATTTTACCCTCACTTTGTTAGAAATGTTAGGATAGTTAGGAATTGTTAGAAATGTTATAACTTTCGTTAATTTTCTAACGAAAATTCTAACAAGCTCAAATTGGAGCACTTACGGTAGCCCCTCGGCGACGGCGCTTTCGAAGGAAGCGGGGTCGTCGATAAGAGTAGGCTCCATATTTGGCGGGATGATCGAGTGATCGGGTGGCTGAACCTAGCGATAGGCTACCTACGTATCCCGAATGGGAATCGAAGCCGATCGTAGTTCGGGTCTTTGACCACAGGAGATGATGGCGTTTTAGGTGCCTCGAACGATGAGCGAGTTCTACGATCGGTTCTTTGGAAAGAAACTTCTGCTTGGGGATAAGAGATGACCATTTTTGGTCGATGGCTATCCGCTCTGTTTGAGGATAGGAATGACCATTTTCGGTCTGACGGGTATCCGCTCTGCTGGGGATTTTTGTGATTTATCGCTTTCTAGTGATAGCGTCTTAGGTGCCTCGAACCTTGAAGATGGCGTTTTAGGTGCCTCGAACCTTGGAGATGGCGTTTTAGGTGCCTCGAACCTTGGAGATGGCGTTTTAGGTGCCTCGAACCTTGGAGATGGCGTTTTAGGTGCCTCGGACCTTGGTGATGGCGTTTCAGGTGCCTCGGACCTTGATTTGAAATGGCCTTTCGGTGGACTTCGTCTGCTGCCGAAGGAGAGGGTGACCGTTTTGGTCGAGGGGCTGGACCTAATGATAGGCTACCTACGTATCCCTAGTGGGAATCAAGCCCTTTCGTAGTTCGAGTACTACTCGAGATTTCCGTTGGCTTTTGGGATTCCGTTAACTTTCTTTGGGGATTTCGTTAGCCTTTCTTTGAGGAAAATCGAGACGTATTCGTGCAGGAAATCGGTCTTACGTTTGCCGGGGATGATTTTGATGAAAGATACGGGATCTCGTTATCTTTCTCGGGGCACTCGGTCTTCCGTTTGACTGTCGGGGGAGATTTTGATGAAAGATACGGGATCTCGTTATCTTTCTCAGGGCACTCGGTCTTACGTTTGGCTAGGGGTAATTTTGATGAAAGATACGGGATCTCGTTATCTTTCTCGGGGCACTCGGTCTTACGTTTGGCTAGGGGTAATTTTGATGAAAGATACGGGATCTCGTTATCTTTCTCGGGGCACTCGGTCTTACGTTTGGCTAGGGGTAATTTTGATGAAAGATACGGGATCTCGTTATCTTTCTCGGGGCACTCGGTCTTACGTTTGGCTAGGGGTAATTTTGATGAAAGATACGGGATCTCGTTATCTTTCTCGGGGCACTCGGTCTTACGTTTGGCTGCCGGGGTAATTTTGATGAAAGATACGGGATCTCGTTATCTTTCTCGGGGCACTCGGTCTTACGTTTGGCTGCAGGGGTAATTTTGATGAAAGATACGGGATCTCGTTATCTTTCTCGGGGCACTCGGTCTTACGTTTGGCTGGGGGATGATTTTCTTGACAAGGGGCTGACTTTGGTTAACTTCTGTCAAGTTGGGGGAATTGCGAGTCACGAAATTTTAAGGGGCAAAAGGGTCATTTTGACCCTTGCAATCCTATCCGCGCGGATAGGGTTTGAAAACCAGGGGTATTAATTAGGGCCAACGCCCTTTTCTTCTTCCCCATTCGGTTTTGCGAGAAAATTACGAGAGAGAGAAAAGTGCAGCAAATCCGCCATTTTTGGCCAAAAAGCTTCAAAAATCTTCCGATTTCTTCGATTTTGAGCAATGGAACACGGGAAGGCGCTTTTCAAGGCCAAGGGCGTGGCCCGGTAGCGGAGAGCGGTGGAGCTCGTCCGGATGAGGAGGCATTACAATCTTTCGCAATCGGTTGAGGAGGAGCATTACCCGTGCTTGGCAACATTGGGCTTCGGATCCGCATCTCGAACGGTATACTTTGAAACCCTTTGATCCCTTTGTTGATTTCTTGTTTGAAAATTTTGGGTGATTTTTTTTTTTGAAAATTCGAACGATTGATGTTCTTGGCTTTGAATCTTGATTTTGATGCTTTGCATGTTGTAATGAGTATATGAGTAACCCAAAATGTGCATTTTGCTTGGGAAAAAGAATTGGCATTTTTGCCACATTTTTTTTTTTCAATTCGAAAATTACATGTGAAAATTCGAAGAATTGTGATTTTTTTTTTTGAAATTGAATATTGCATGTTGATGATGATGATGATTTTTTTTTGAAATTGAATTTTGATATTGATGAATGATGATGCAATGCATGCATTTTGTTTGGAAAGAATGGGCATTTTGCCAATATGAGATGTATGTATGTTTAGGATTTTTTTTGAAAAGTGGGACGGATTTTTCCTCCCGTTGCATGTAAGATGGATGATATGCATGTATGCATTCTTTTTGTTGAAAATGGGACTGAGTTTTTACTTCCGTAGGAATGCATCTTTTTTTTTATGAATGCATTGGGACTTCTTGAAAATTGTTTTCTTTCATGCGAGAAAAATGGGGCTATGCTCATTGTATCTTTGTTATCTTTGTCGAATTTTTTTTTAATGTAAATGCAAATGCAATCTTTTTGACATTTTCTCTTTTTTTTTTTACCGGGCGGAAACCGTTTTGTGACGGAGCGGTGAACAAGATGAAGACTCGAGGATCGGTGGAGTACGTGATTGACTTGTGGGATCGGCTTCCGGATGCGGGCCGAGGAGCTTTGCCGAGTCAGAGACAGTTGTTGTCGAGACGGGGCTCACAGGAGTTCGTCGAGTGCTTGAGGGGCCTGGTCAAGTTCCCTAAGAGCAAGGAGCTTGATGTTTGCTGCGGCGCGGCCTTTGGTGGGGCGCGACCCACACCTTCCACTTCTTACGGGGCGAGGCTACGGTTACGCCCTCCGACTATCTTTGCGATTACGGGCTGTCCTTTAATGGACGCGGCATTGAGTGGCGGGATGGCTACGGCGATGCCGTCTGCGAGGCTCTTACGGGATTTTCCCCTATTCCCAAAAAGGGGATGGGGATGGAGTATGCCGTGGTCTACGGCAAGATCGTGGAGACCATAGCGAGTTATGAGGTGGGGAGGAGAGGATAGGCGCCGTCAGTTGCCGGGGCCTTCTTGTGGTTTGCCTTTTCGAGCACCCTCTTTGGGCATCTTGAGGACGGCGGTCTTTGCCTTCTTGAGGTCCTTGGAGGACATGGAGACGGCCGGAGATGTCTCGTGGGGAGAGGCGAGGTGGCGAGCTTTATTTTGCTCTTGATAGGTACGGCCAGGAAGGCTGTGAGCTCACTGTCTTGCTTCGAGTTTGCCACAGGAGGTATAAGCTCTCTTTTTGCTTTCCCTCTCTTTTTTTGAGCACACACTTTTATTTTGCCTTTGGATTGATTGGATTTTTACCTTTCGCGGTATGGGCGTTGGAGTTTTTCCACGTCACGGTGTGGCGACGGCCGGCGGAGTACGTCGGGCGTATCCGGCCATGCGATCTTGGTCCAAGCATGCCGGGAGAAGATAAGCTCCGGGGCGTACGACTCTCGAGTACGCGGATTGCCTTCCTTTGACGGAGGCCGAGACGGATGAGGGGATGATATTCTTCCCACAGGATCGCTTTGAGGTAGCGCGGTGAAGGCGGCGAGATACGGGCGGTGCGGCGGAGGATTTTGAGGGTCGACTGCGATGCATATTATACGGGAGAGAGGGTGACGCGCCGGCATGGCGTGAACTCGCCTTTGAGGACACCGGTGGAGCCTCCGCCGATATGATGCACCCGAGCGATCGGTCAGTGACACAGGATGATTACCGAAGCGAGGTCGGCACTTCTCGGACTTCGTGGCGATTGAGCCGTATGCGACATTCGTCTTGAGGAGGCGAGGATGCCTCGGGTTACGGATAGGGAGGGGCTTGGGATCCGCGGTACCCTCGGACGGATTTTCCTATATCCGGGGATGGGGTCCGATTGAGGGTGCGAGATCCCTCGGCCGGCGACTTCCACGAGCTTTCCGGCCTCGTCAGGAGTATGAAGGTATGGTTTCACCTTTTCCCCTTCTTTTCTTTCCTTTGTTTCATCATCTTTAGCATCACCTCTTTTTTTTTTTTTGACGCTTTTGCTTTTGTGCGGTTTTCGGAGGTGGTCGTCGAGAAGGCGACGAAGCAAGTGATCGGGGCAAGAGATTCATCGGGAGGATGGTCGCTTGCGGGGCTCCTCGAGGCTAGAGCGAGGCGACCACGGCCGGCGCTGTCGAGACGGGAGGCTTCCCTATTCGCTCGGAGACTTCTTGAGAGACTCCTTTGTCTCCTCTCCTTGATCCTCGCGCGGTGCGCCTTCGGATCACGTCATTCTCGGGGATCCACACGGGCGGGGACACGTTTGGCGGCATGGCGGGTCGTCTTCGTACGTGCGGGAGTCAGACGCCTTCACCTTCGGGTACGATTTTTCGCAGATCTCGGCTTGCCCTATCGGAGCGTGCCGGTTGGTCTGGCGAGCCTCTCTGCGGAGACGAGGACGGTTACGAGCTGAGATTTTCGGGGCTCTGAGGAGAGCGGGCCCGAGTCGCAAGAGGGCGGGGAGACATCGGGTATTGGAGACTCAGATTGATTTTTATTTTTTGAGATTTAGATTTGTACAGATTATGCACATTTTTTTTTTTGGATGTAATAATTTAGGATTTTATTTATGTTTGTTTGTTTTTTTTTATGCACACTCTCTTTTTTTTTTGGAATGTAATAATTTAGGATTTTATTTTATGAATGCAATGCAATATGAATGCAGTGTTGCATGAGCCTTGGTTTTTTTGCAAGGGTGTTTGGTATATGGGTGGTTTGGGGAGGTTTTTGCACAGGTTTCGAGCAACCGGGACGGAATATTCCTCTTTTGGTGTAGCAGCTTGGACTGTTGCAGATTTTTTTTTTTTTGGCAAACTCATCCGCGCGGATAGGGCGGTTTCGACCTTTGTCCTTTAATTTTGGTTCGAGACTGGTCTTGCTTTATTTCAAATTCAAATATCCTCTTCAACCTCCGGTCCAAAACGGCCATTTTCGGGAGAAAGAGAAAAACCATGGAAATGGCCAAAAATTCTCCAAAATTGTCCAAAGAAAGGCAAATGTTGTTCTTTGAAAAGTTCAAGGAGTGGTGTAGGGAGATCATGCACGAGAGAAGATCATTCTTTGAAGAAAGGTACAAGGTACGATGCTTGTGGTCTCTCAAAGAATTGGTTCCGGATTATGACCTCTTAAGAGCTTCTTCTTCGTTTTGGGATACTAGAAGGCATGTCTTTTGCCTTTCCTTCAACGAGATTGTTCCGTTGTGGAAGAATTTCGGGCCTTGCTTGGAGGTCGGAGGTGGAAGAGATAGCGGTTCCTTTGCCGGAGGGGCTTCTTTTGTTGACATTGTGCGTCCTCCTTCATCTTTCCGGAGGAAGCGCAAGGTATGATCCGCGGTCCCGATCATTTCGATATTTCCGGTCTTCCCGGCAGATTTAGGGGCCTAGGCTTGGTGGATGATGCCTATTGGGATGCCTTTGCACTTTGTATGTTTGGCACCTGTTCATGGTCTATTCCTTTGGGATGCGCCATCGGTCTCTTTGGATGTTGTCGTTCATGTCGCACAGGCGAGAGATGTCGTTCCTTTGATTCTTGGGGAGACTTTTCATGCTCTCGACGGATTAGCTACCGGACGGCGGTATATGCGCGGGCGGCCCGTTCCTCTTGACCTGTGGGCGATGGAGCGTTTGGGGGTTCTTCGGGAAACCTACGATATGATCGAGCCTTGGACTTTTGCCGGGAGAGGTGTTGATGTAGATTTTGATGATCGGGGCTCGTGGGAGCGTTGGATGGCGGGTCGCGGGCTGAAGATATCGAGATGGTTGGTGCCTCATTGGCGGGTGGAGACTCGCGAGTGCTTGGGGACGGGTCCCGTGGTTATGCTTAGGGGCTTTCTCGGTCCGGTTTCTACATTCGGCTCAGTCTGAGGCGGTTTGGCTTGGAAGCGGAGTTCCTTTGGAGGGTTTTGATGATATAGCCACCGGGGTGGTGGCTCCTGTTTCCATGGATGATCCCTCGGTGTTTCCATTTCTTTCCCGAGCATGGAGGTATGATGCCTTTCCTCCTCGGGTCATTCTCGGGCGTCAGAGGCCGGTGTTCTTGACCACTTGGTACTGGATTGGTATGAGAGGCATGCAGGAGAGACTCGGGTGGCTATTTTGAGGCGGCGTGAGGCCATTGTGGGTGCGGAGGACTGGCATTGTTACGAGAGGAGGAGGGCGAGGCGAGGGCCAATCCTCATGACGGGAGCGGAGACGGCGCGGCGATTATGAGGCTTACGTCGAGACGGAGAGGAGGGCTCCTATGTTACCGGCTAGGTTACGGGAGATGAGGGATGACGCTAGGGCTACTAAGGCCACTGACGAGAGGCCGGTTTGATAGACCATTTGTTCCTATACGAGAGCTTGGTAGGAGGAATACCGACATTTTCCGGTTCGAGAAGAGAAAGACTCGGAGGGGAAGAAGAAGGGAGAGGCCGATGCGAGTGGCTTGGAGTGACTCACGAGGTTTCCAAGTATCCCTTTCTTGCCATGACGAGACACATTAGTTTGATTATGTATCTTAGTTTTCTTTTAGCGAGGTTGCCGGTTGTAGGAATGAATCGGGCTTAGACTCATCAAAGAGCTTTTAACTTGTAATGAATATTTGAATTGCTTTAGAGTTTTTCGAGACGCTTTCATGGTCGACCAATTGTATTGATGCCAAAGTATGGCTTTTATTTGTGCTTTAGACCGAACCGTTTCATTTGCCTACGTTCCCCTCATTTTGAGGAGCTCGGGTCTTCGTAGTTCAACTGGTGAACTCTCTTTTTGTTTTTTTTTTTTTTTTTTTTGTTTTTTTGTTTTTTTTTGGTGCAACCTGTTTTTACCTAGGCCGCCCTTTTCGGGTTTCTAACCTAGTTGGGTATTACTCTTTTAGCACTCTTTTTTTTTTTGTTTTTTTTTTTTTGTTTTTTTTTTTGGTGCAACCTGTTTTTACCTAGGCCGCCCTTTTCGGGTTTCTAACCTAGTTGGGTATTACTCTTTTTAGCACTCTTTTTTTTGTTGTTTTTTGTTTTTGTTTTTTTTTTTGTTTTTTTTTTGTTTTTTTTTTTTTTTACGCGTAGTATCTGCGCGGCTTGTCACCATTCCTTTGGGTGTACAAAGGGATTCCGTCGAGGTGCACGAGTTGCATGGCTCCTCGGAGAAGATCTTACGGACGACATATGGCCCGACCCATACGGGCTCCCATTTGCCGAGAGGGTTGATACGGGTAGGGCTTTTCTTTTAGAACGAGATCACCTTCTCGGATCTCCCGATGCTTTACTTTCTTGTCGAAGGCTCTGGCCATTCTTCCTTGGTAGGCCGGATGTGTTCCATGGCCTTCAATCGGCGTTCGTCTAGTAGGGCCAATTCGTCATGGCGACTGCGGAGCCATTCGACCTCGTTGATACGGCTTTCCGGCGGTATACGGAGCGAGGTATTTCCGGCTCGATTGGGAGTACGGCTTCCATTCCGTATGTGAGGGCAAACGGTGTTTCCCCGGTTGCCGTTCGGCCCGTGTTACGCCCAGCCGAGTGCAGTGTAACTTCTCGGGCCAATCTACGCCTTGGACGGCCATCTTCCGGATGATATTTTCGAGTCTTGTTTCTTTGCTTCGACGGCTCCGTTGGTTTGGGGCTGTAGGGAGATGACTTGTGACGGGTTATTCGAATTCCGCCGGCGGTTTTTCACATTCCCCTTCGAAGTGGGATCCATTATACGAGATGATTTCGGCGGGCAACCCGTATACGCACATGATGTTTTCTTTGATGAAGAGGGCAACTTTCTTTGAATTGAGGATTTTGTAGGACTTTGCGAGCATCCTTTCCGATTCCTTCAAAGAAATCACCAATGTCTGCGTCTCTTTAGGCTCTTCCGCGGTTCCCAAATTCACACTCGTCAAAATCTCTTCGGCGGCTTGGGCTCGATTTTCCTCTTCCGGACAACTGCTTAAAGATTTTTTTTGTTGTTTGATTTTTTTTTTTTTTTTTGTTTAATGTGTACGCTTCTTTATCTAATGAATTATTATTAAAAATTTTTATTAATTAATTCATCATTAGTTAAAGTGGCAATCAAGGGATACTCGAAAGGTTCGTCATTTCATTGAAAACGAAAGGGAATACGGCGCTTGCTACGGACTCGTAGTCTTCGGGCGTAAGGCCGTCGGACGACCCTAGAGACTCGATCTTAACAAAGAGAGGCGGGAGGACTTGTCCTAGATTGACACAAAGGGACGGGGGACCAATCCAAGCTTGGTGATCATTTCCTCCTTGGTCGCGGATGGGCACGAGAGAGTTTCCCAATTCTTTAGCGGCATCGCTATTGGTGGCCTCATGACTCGGGAAGCTGTCTTTGTTTTTGTTTTCCTTTCTCAATTCTTTGCTATCATCTCTTGGGTGAGCCGAGATCAATCGGAGTCGCTTTGGACTTCTTCTTCGAACAATTGCTTTGCATAATCGAGACCATCCCAATCATCGAGGGAAATTCCGTGGCCTTAGCTTTTGGCCTTTGTCGGTTCGAATTCGGGTTTCGGATCTTCTGGGCGGTAGGAATAGTGGTTGTGAGCTTCTCGGCTGTTCCACCGAGGTCGAGGCACGCCTACGAAGGTATACTCACTTTTCATGGCGGTGGTAGCCCCGGGTATCTTGGGTAGGTCCGGGAACATTCTACGGACCGGGTTAGCCTTGGTTCCTACGAACTTGTTGAGGCTATCCTGTAGCTTTAGCCATCTGCCGTAGGAGTGGGCTCTGTGATGTTTCTGGTTGTGTGGGACCCTTTACAAAGTAGTCGGCCAAATTAGGGTGAAGGGGAGAGATTTGGGATTGTCGGCGGGACCTTTCTGTGGCGGCTTCAAATCTTTTTCCCTTTGCGGTGTCATTTGGGGAGGCCTCATATCCCGGGCCGTGGCGAGTATTTTGTCCTTTTACTTCGATGAGTTTGAAAGTTCCTTGTTGGCGCTTCCCAGGCCAGAGGCCGGGTAGATAGCTCATTTTTCTCATCATTTTCAAGACCGGTGGGATTTTATCAGTGACCGTCGGATCTATGTTGCACACTTGGGCCTTGGGAGGCTCGGCCAGTGAAGCCCGTTAGCATGTGACCTTCCTCATCATGTTTGATTTCGAGAATAGGTATTCCTTTGTATCTGTGCCCTCTAAAGTGACTAAATCTCAGTAAATGGTCGTCGAGATCCCCATTCGAGGCAATTTCACACCTTTGGTGGAGGCTTGAGGCGACCCCTTTGACTTGGTGCGGCCAAGGTCTTCCCAGAGGGCATTGAAAGTAATCGGGATGTCGATAACGGAATTCCACAGGTATCAATTTCTGTCCAAACCCGGAGGTCTAAAGTAGCAACTCAGGGTTTGCTCGGGATGTTGAGTCGTAAGCTTTATTGTGAGAGAAGAAGGCTTCAAGTACGTAGTCTTGATATCAAGCAAGCTCATGATCTTTCTTTGGAAGAATGTTCATTAGGACCCATTATCAACCAGGACCCGAGGAGGCGTCGTTCAATCCAGTTTGGTGTGATGAAGAGAGGCTCATTATGATCGGCCCCAAATTGAGGGAGGTCGAGATACGTGAAAGTGATTATGTTCCCGTAGTGGATGTTTCCAATCGGCTGTACCACATCATCGGGAGTAGCATCAATAGGCACGAGTGCGAGCCGGGCTTTCTTCCGGCTTCGGCTTATGGGGATAAGACGAAGTGAGTAGAGACCGAGAGGGAAATGTTGGCTGTGTTTGCTTCAAGCTTTGGGTGAGCACGGGATCCTCTTTTCGAGTGCAGGTTTGTTTGTCTTAGCATAGGGGCGGCGATCTTCTTTTGGTGCTTGATACGTGGCCTTCTTATACGCCTTGGGATTTCCTTGGAAGATACGCCGGATCGGGTCAGCAGTTAACTTCCTCATCGATCGTCTCTTGGTGGATTTCTTCAATCTTTGCTAGGGTCGATGGGGAGCCCTTTTGGCTATTGGCCATTGGTTACGACGGAGTCTAGTGACGTGAGAGGAGGCATCTTGGCTCCTTCTGGGCGGCCCTTATAAGCTGCTTCCCAAGTCACGAGGCTTTCGGGTTTGGGGTTGTGTTGTTGCCCCTGGATGGCCTGAGCTAGGGCGTCCTCGATTCACTCTCATGGCCGGCCTTGCTCATAGTTATCATGCAACAAGAGTCGCTATTGTCGGGACTCGGCGGCTTTTCGATCTCATCCCGGTATAGTGCGGCCATTACGATTCCCTTACGTAATACTCGAGTTGGAGATGATTATAGCGTTACGCGTGGGAGCGCATCCGGTATCATGCCGGTTTCTAGGACTTCTACGAAAGGCGACATACATTCGGGGAAGGTGACCTCTTCTTGGGTAACCACGACAAGGAGTGTTACTTTGTTGCAGGGTGGATTTGATCTAACCATGGTTATCTTTTCATTTGGGCGGATGGGAGTTAATTTTCCTCTTTCGATCGGATCTTCGACTATCGGCTGGATCGGACACACGAAAACCCTTTCCCCAAGCATGGTAGGCGGTGTTGAATTCTAAGACATCCACGTGCTCGAGATCCATGAAACTTCATGGCCTTCATGTCCTCGGTCTCATATTCGTCTTCGAAGTTTCTTCGTCGTCGCTTCTTGATAACCAACCATTGTGCACGGCTCCCGTGGGCTCATTTCCGGCATGATCGTTCAGATTGTTTCCGGATCCGGGGCCTCGGTTGGCTCTTCACTCTCGTCATCATCATCATCATTCTTTGTCATCGGAATCTTCTTCCCATACTACGGGATTTCGGTGAGAGGAACCCAGATCAAACCCGTTGGGGAATATGGGTGCGTGCGGCCGCAAAAGTTGTCATATGTTCCCATTCCGGAAGTGGCAATTGTGACTCGGCTTCTCCTCCCGAAATTGCGGGGGAAGAGTGAGAGGGGGTGGCACGTATTTGACACCGGTAGGATATAGAAGGAATCCTCCTCTTAGATTCTTATTGTTCTCGGGATCATATTCGGGCTCTCCCAAAGCCAATTTGCGAAGTGTACTAGCTCCGGATGCTCTTCGGCCTCTTTCTTTGATAAGCCCCGTACGGGTGCTCGCGGAAACTTTCTTGCTCAATCTTTCTTGGCTTGTTCTAACCATCTTGTATAAATGGTTCTTTCATGTTACGAGCGGAACGGCCCGGTTCTTCGGTATCGGCCTTCCCTTCACCCGAAAAATAGCGGGCCTCGTATTCTTGCAAGGAGTCTCGACATGAGACCAAGATGGGTTGATTCGTTCGATATCCTCGAGGCGAGGGGAATCCGAATTCGGGATCCTCGACGAGATTGGCCACGGGTATTTGGGGACCTTCATCGGCATCTTCTGGGCGTGTGAAGATTCTCCGCATTCAATCATATTCACGATTATGGTTCCGTGGCGCGGATTTTTGGCTTGTGTTGGGCCCCTCGGGGCCTTCCAACTTTCCTTGCTCTATTAGCCCTGAATTGCCTTTTCGAGTAAAGCGGTTGTCGATCGGATGTCAGTGAGCTTGATGAAAGGCACAATACTTTGTAGTATCCACGGGAGCATTCGGATTTACGGGTTGGAAATTCTCCAAAGGCCGCGGCAAGCCTTCTTTCACCGAGTCCCTAAAGATGTCATTCGGGGGCATTCCAAAGTTTTCGAGATTTATGACCCGCGATGCAGGCTCGGCCGGTTTCTGGGAGCAAAAGGAGTCGTGTTATTACATTCTGTCCCGCATAGTTAATCGTCTCTTTGCCTTTGGCGGGAAGCGAGGCGGTGTTTGCGGGAGGAGCCCGATATACGTAGGCGAGTGCGGCGGCCGGTTGCTTGATTGTAGGCCTTTTCAAACTTAGGCTGCGAGTTAACCATGGCCCGTAAGTCGAGTATGGGAAGTGGCGAGGAGGCTCTCGAGATGTGGTTTCAAGCATGGCGGAAGATGTCCGGTTGTTCCTCTTCGGAAGGAGGGATGGCCATTTCTTGAGTTTGATTCCACCGCTTGTAGAAGTCCCCAAACATTCTCATCGGGGAATGACTTGTTTGTTGTTTGTAGGTCAACCCTATTTGTTTCCCATTCCAAGTTGGCCTTATATTTCTGTGAAGGCATTGGTAATCTGGTCCCATGTGGCCACGGCAGGGTTTCAAACGGAAGAACCATTTTAAGGCCTTTGGACTTGAAGGATAGGCGAAATAGTCGGCCAGTGGCTTGATTGGTACATCCTTTGGCTTTCATCGCCAAGGTATATGTGTCCAAATGGGTTTTGGGACATGCGGTCCCATCAAAGAGATCAGATTTGGCATCACGAATTTGTGGGGCGGGGAACAATGGAGTCAGGGTGCGTAGGCGGAAGGCGGAGCTTCTTGGCGATCGGTTCGGCGTCTGCGCTTTCATTTCCTTGTGTTGTTCCATGAACCGGGCCGGATGAGGGTCTTGTGGCGGAACCATGGCATTCAAGCTAGTGGGCGAGCTAGAGAGGAGCTACCGGAGCGGGCGGGTGGAGGGAACGGCCGGTCAGGGGACGTAGGTGAAAACTTGTCACAGGGTTGAGTTACCACAGGGAGCATGAGTAGGAGCACTGAGCAAAAGGATAGAACCTTGCGGCTTCTTTGTTGATTTTCAAGCGGCAAAGTAGGTGGGGGCAGCCCCGATGTGGCCGGATAACTTGGATTTCAGTGGGGCCCGTAAGTAGGCTTGAGTGCGAGTTTCTTGTCCGGATTGTTGGTGCGTGGCTGCTTGTGGTGAAGGTGTGTAACAGGGAGTGCTGCGGTCTGGTGATTCGGATGACACGGGATGGAGGCTTGGTAACCCATAGAAGTGCAGTGAGGAATGGATTTGTGTGAGGAGCGGTGAACTAGTGCTTGTTACGAGGAGGGGCTCTGGCGTGGCCCGAGAACCAAGTTGTGGCGGCATTCGAGCTGCGTACATTCTTGTGAGGGTCCGGATTGATCGGTTCCGGGCGAGGAGGGATCCCGATTAGGCTTTGTGGCATTCGAGATAGCCCCAACCATGAGAAGACATTCCGTGCGATTTTGCCCCAGCGATTTGTGCCGTCGGGCTGCGTGGATCCGGTGGTACGTGGTTGGGGAGGCTGGTGACCCGAAAATCGAGGAGCATGGGTTACGGTAGTGGCACCATAGGAGGTGGGTGGCGGCATCTGGTGTAATCGGGCGGCGAGAGTGGGGTTGGCATCCTCGTCTTCTTCCACGGTGAAGGTGCCATCGGGATTGAGGCGCGGCGGCCGACCGTGACTCTTAATAGCCTCCATAAAGTGTTTATTTGTGCTTCTGTCGTAACCTCATACGTTACGCTAGCGATTCCCTTTGTTGCTCTGTACGAGGGGTCCGGGAGGCGGAGTGACGTTATCCCCATCATTACCGGCGATGCGAGACATTACGAAACCGGAGTCGGAACAAATGGCGAAGGCGATGATGCGCTTGACTCTTCCCAGCGATCAAACGGTGACCGGTGCCGAAACCAAGCTTTGTGCGGAGGCTGCGGGGGAAAGGACATGAAGGTTCGAGATGTGCAGGAATGGAAGGAGGGTAGGTGTTTGGGCTTTAGGCTCATGCAACATGCGGTTATTTGTTCACGTTTACTTAAAACATGTTTTATTAACCTAATCGGTTGGAAAAGATTGCTCTTCTTTTCGCAAACTACTACGATTCTGGATCGGTGGGCCCCGTCACTACGTCTATAAGCCCCTCGTATTCCACTTTGTATTTCGACCTCCCGGGGTGGACGGCCCGGGCGAGGGTCCTATAGGGCAAGCGGGTCCCACCGGCCGAAGAAAACGATCCTAAAAGTACGGCGGGTAATCGAGTCTTAACGAGCATTCGATGTAAATTACGGACAAGGCGACGTCGAAAGTCAAGATCATGTCAGGAGCTCGACAAAAAGTCGGCATGATTTGGACGATAAGCGTCCACGATTGATCTTGACTTGTCGTCGGTTAAGCCGTAATTAGGCATGGAATAGTCATTAATCCTTGATGACTCGGTGTCAATCTTTGGGAGTCGAGTGTATAATTTGTGCCGGTCGAGCCGAAGTCAAGGCGCCGGTCAATATCTTGGTCAAAGTCTGCGGCGGAAAACCGGCGAGAACTTCGGCGATTAGGGACCGAAAGATATTGAGTCGGTATGCCGACAAAGGCTTGAAAGGAAAGGTCTATACACGGACGGGGGCATGACACGGACCCGGACTAAAAACCAACCGGGTCTCGGACAAAGTGTGTCACGGACAAGTGCATAGTCGACACGAGGCTCCATGGGATGTTTGGGTAGTCACATTGCTCATCCGAGAGGCGTAATAAGACCAAACGGACCGCGACAAGGATTTCCCGGAGTTAAGGGCGTAGTGTGCGGTGTACGGTCACGTGCGCGTAGTGTGCAAGCGATCTATATTCTTTTACGAGTAAAATAGAAATTTTTATGTGTCTTAAAAATATGATGCATGATTTTTTGGAAATTTTCTTTTTTTTTGAAAATCCTTTTTTTTTTTGAATTTTAATGAGCACATAAGCACGTAAGCACGGAAATTCCGACAGTTAGGGACATTATTCCGACGGTCAAAATTTTGACTTTCTCCGAGGCGGCCAAAACAACATGAAAGCTGTGCAAAAATCAACACACACACAAAAATGATTTTCAAAGCCGGGACGGAAGCTTGACCCTCAGAAGCTTTTTTTTTTTTGAAAACGGTGATACCGGTACGTGGGATTGTTAGACCACAATTTATCCCCGACTCGTGTTAGGAGGCGATAACGGGAAATTTAGTGGTTTCCACCAATATACCAAATACCATTTTTATTAAAAAAAGCTTAGTCCCAGCGGAGTCGCCCTTTGTGATGATGTTGCCATTCGCGGGAAAAATTCGATTTTTGCGTTTCTTTGAAAAACCAAATAAAACCGGAAAAACGGAGTCGCCACGCCATTTTAATTTTGAAGGCCAAAACTTTGAAAAAGCCCGAGATCAGAGATTTAGGTTCGGAGGTCATGTTACGAGTCGGGAAGGACGTTAGTGTGCAACCGACGCGCCTCGTAAAACGAGTCTTCCAAGCTGAAAATCATTTGTGTGTGTGTGTGTGTGTGTGTGTTTTGGCCAAAATAAGTTGAAACTCAGAAAAGTAAAAATTGGGATATCTTTTAAGACTTTAAACTGATCCCATGATTTTTGGAAGATTTTGGATTGAGATTTGGTACTCAAAAGACCTTTTGAAGTTGAGAGCCATTTCTGCCAGAATGAAAAGGCAGTGGACCTTTGATTTTAAAAGGGATTCAAGGGTCTTAAAACTTCATAATCTGGCTAAACTCAGAGCATGAAAGTTGTTCTAGACACCTTAAATAAAGTTTGTGCGAAGGAATTTTCCATTTTGGAGAAGATTTGAGGGTCAAAACCTTCTGGAAACCTCAGATATGAGATCTGGATTCTCAGAAGCTGATGAACTAGCCTCTGAAAGAAAATTTGAAAAGAGGAGTTTTACTCACCCAAAAAATAAGGTAAAAATATGTCTGGAAAGCTCTGGATGTTGGCTACAAAAAGTATTTTGTAGTCAACACCAAATTCAAGTTCATCTGTGTCCAAAAATTAAGACCATGGACTGAGGTCTGAGAAAATTGCTACTGGACAGCAACTTCTCAAGAAAGAAAATATGATTTTAAGGGGTTTTGCATCCATGCTTGTCCCCATTTCCCTAGGTTTTGGTTAGTGATCACTAGACATTTTAGTGGTGAATCAACTATACCAAACCATCCTTGGGGTACATTAGGACTAAGCATTTCATTTGCTTGGGAAGGGAATTTTATCCTTTGAAATCAAGATTTTATGCTTGAAAATGGTTTTTAGGGTTTTGAAAATGAGTTTTCTTTGCAAGAAAGTAAGAAAGCTTAAAAATAATTTTGATCTTTGTAGAAGATCATCCATGGAGATGGTCTTCCATGGTGATCTTCTTAGATCTAGAGCAAGAAGATGAAAGAACTACATTTTGTAGTTTGAAGATGCATGCATGGTTGAGATTTAGGGTTAGGAGGAGGAGGGTTTACCAATCTTCCTTGTGTTCTTGAGTGTTTGGCTTGAGTGTATGAGTGTTTAGGGCTTTAATATGAGAGTGAGTGGATGAGTATGAGTTGGGAAAGATTGGAGAGAAAAAGGTGACAATTCTTGAAGAATTCTCCTTTGTTTTCTCTCTATATTTCGCGGAGGTTCGGTGCAAAATGTGTTCTTCCTCCTTATTTTTGTATTTGGAGGGCTCAATTTATAGCCCTACGAAAATAGCAAAGATGTCCGCGCGGATGGATCGATCGCGTGCCTTTGTTCATTAATTCTTTGCTTCGGGCTTTGGACACAAGGAATAATCTTTTTCAAAATTCAAATTGACCGGCCCGGATTATGTTTCCGGCCATTTCTATTTGTGGTTTTATTCTTTTGTTTTTCTTTTTAAGATTCTTTTTAAGGTTTAACCTTAAATAACAATGCCCATTTACCCTCACTTTGTTAGGAATGTTAGGATAGTTAGGAATTGTTAGAAATGTTATAACTTTCGTTAATTTTCTAACGAAAATTCTAACAAGCTCAAATTGGAGCACTTACACGAGTGCGCGTAGCGTGCGGTGTATCGAGCGGCGACGGTGCGAGTAGTGTGCTTTTGGTCTCTAAAATTCTTTTTACGAGTAAAACAAAAGAAGTTTTAAAGAATTTTAAATGTATGTACACAGATGTATATTGATGCAATTTTTATATTTTATTTATTTTTTTGAAAAATAAAAAAGTAAAGCATACATGCACATGCACACACACCTGGAAGTTAAAGAAAGGGGTAAAAATGAAAGTTTGACCCTGCATCATCATTTTAAAAATCTTTTGTTTTGTTTAAAAGTTTTTAGAACAAAATGTCCCTAGTGGAGTCGCCAACTGAAATTACTCGGATCCGGCTCGCGCGCGAGGCCAGAGCATCTCACCATCGCTCGGAAGTGCAGAGATCAGAGAGGCGCAACGATGCCTTCCCGGCATCCCGGCATTCGTTTTGCGTTTAGTCGGGTGGAGGTGTCTCATTGTGTGTTTTGCTTGTAGAGTTCGCCACGCCGTTTTGATTAAGCCCGAAAACATTGAGAAAAGGCATCGAGTTTAAAAAAATAAATTGTTTTTGTGTGATGAGATTTTGAGTTCGGAGAGAGTCGGAGTTACTCTTCGAGAAGAGAATATTAGAAATATTAGAGCTGCCCAGAGAGTCGCCTTGTAAAAACGAGTCTTTAGGTACCCCTTCTTTCTTTAAATGTTGTGTGTGTGTGTATGTACTTTTAAAAAATGCATGCGGTATCGAATGTCTACATTGTACAACTGCGTATTGATAATGTATTGAAATAGTAATGGAAAGGAAGCACTTACCAATATTGGTTCGTGTCTGTCTTCTTTGGGGAATAGTGTTTGAGGATGGAATAGGTGTCCGGGACGGACCGGGATTGCCGGGGATGTGCCGGTTTGTCTACGAGAACGAAGCTTCGCGTACTCTCGGGATTATCGGGTGTGCACTCGAGAGCGAGGATTTTAGGCGTGAGTTAGGATCGTTCGCCAGGCTGAATTAGGGCGGGAGGATTCGGCGTGCGTCGGAGATCGTCCCCGGTTGCGTTCGGGAGCGAGAGGATTCGGCGTGCGTCAGAATCGTCGGTTTGACTTCCCGGAAAGAGCCGGGATGCCTCGGGAAAGAAACGGACAGGCCGGAGTACCACGAGGGACCTCGAGAATACCTAGAGAGTGCCTCGAGGGAAATGCGGGGAAGCATCTCGGGGAGCGTTCGAAAGGGCTTGGAAGCACCGCGAGGAGCTCGGAAGGCCCGGAAGGACCCTTAGAAAAGGGACCAGAGATTGCCTCGGAGAGGACTTAGAGGGGCAGCCGAGGAGGGAGCTTAGGAGGAGAGGAGAAGAGGGAGATGTGTAAAATAAGGGAGGGGGAGCCCTACGTTATTTATAGTGTGGGAAAAATTACAAAGAGAGGTCCGTACGGACCTTTATGCAAAACTAAAATTTTAGTTTTCCCGAATTTGAGGAATAATGTGGACTTTAAGAAAGGATTTTCGTAATTATGATGTGGTAGCAAGCAGGTCCGTACGGACCTTTTAGCATGCAAAGAGGTCCGTGCGAGAGCCTTTTAGCATGCGAAAGAGAGTCCCGTACGGACCTTCTATTCTTTTCCTATTTTTTGCATAATTCTAAAAAGTCCTTGCATGTTTTTTTGTCCCGAGAAAATTTTGGTTTGGTTGGTGGTTTTTTGGGCCTTTAAGGGTTTTTGAGGGTTTTTGAGAGTTCGGGTGTTCGAGGCTCTGCGTTTGAGTGAGTCTGCGGTGTTTCCGGTATTCGAGAAGAGGGTGATCCCAGATTGGGAGTACTTACACCATTACTTCCGGTTAGGGCTATCGATCTTCCCTATTTGTCGACACCACTAAGTTGCAAAGCGGCGAAGGCATCATCATGCAGTATAGGTCATGAGGCGGGAGATGATTAAGGTTGGCAAACCGCTGGCATTTGTCGAACTCTCGGACATGCTGAATACATTCTGTTTCCATGGAGATCCAGTAGTAGCCCATTACGAGGATCACTTGCATTAATGCTACGGCATTAAATGTGAGGACCGCGAGGACCATTATGGACTTCGCTCGTGGCTCTCTTGCTCTTTCTTTGGTGACAGCGAGAAGGAGTGGTCCTTGGTATCGCTTTTTGTACGAGATACGCCTCCTAGAATGACATAGTGAGAGGCCGGCAGCTTCAAGGCGTGCAAGCTTTTGGCTTTGATGCCTTCCTTTAGCTTACCTTCTTCGTCTCAGAATGTTGATTCCCCATCTTTGAAGAACTAGTAAACTTGATTGTACCAAGGTTCCTTGATAAGCTCGGAGTCCCGATTCTATTTCACAACGGAAGGTTGGGGCTTCCCTTCTACCCGCTCACGAGATGGTTTCTTGCCTTTCCATTGGGGATCTCTACTAATGAGGCTAGAGTAGGCTAAGGCACCCGGCAAATCTGTTCTTGCCTCTTTGGCGGGTAGTGGAAGGTCACTTCACATACGAGGCTGCTCTGTCATTTCTTCCCGTATAGGCATGATACTTTTGTAGGTTAGGATCCAAAAGTCTTCCACTTGTTCGAGAACTGGTTAATGATCGGGGCTGAATCTCTACATAGACCTTGAGTTCCTTGACATTTCTTTCTAAGGCGGCCTCCAAACCGGCTATACGGGCTTCATACTCTGCCTTTCATTGTTTGTGAAAGAGAAGTTTAGTTTGACGGCTATTGGCGTGAAACAATGCTCATCTTCCGGGTCTACCAACATCATTCCTATGCCATTTCCTCTTTTTGTTAGCGACTCAAGTCGAAGAAGCGTTGCCATCGATTCTCGGGCTCAACGAAGCCAACGAAAATCCCCCATCAGAAAACTAGGGTTCGGGTCCCAGGTCCTCATTCTTGGGGAAATTTGTCAAATGGTCTCGATAGTCTTTTGGACCCTTGATCGCCTTGATTTGGTCAAAGGCATCACGGCATTCTTCATTCCATTACTGTATCGACATTTTCTTCATAAGCTTGAGAAGATGGGCTCACTACATGGTAGTCGGTGATTGGCCAGAAAGCAGGCGGGCGATGTACTGCATCTTGCCCATAAAGCTTTTGACTTCGTTTGAGTTTGAGGGTGGCCTCGTGTCCATTATGGATTTGATCGTTCGGGGGTCGACTTCGTGCCTCACTCCACCGTGACCTTACCCACCCCTTGAAGCACTTTTCCACACTTGTCACTCCAGAAGGTGCATTTTGCAGGGAGTTCGGTCTCATAGAATGTTTCTTAGCCGCTCGAAAAGAACTTTCGCAGAGTCGATAAAGTGTTGTCCCATCTCGTGCCTTTAGAGTGGATAATCATATCGGCAACATAACTGAACTCAACGAATTTCACTTGTGGAGTCGTGTCATGAAAAAGTGCGGTTGCTACCCTTTAATACGTAGCCCAGGCGTTTTTAACCCCGAAAGGCATCACCCATGTAACTACATCCGTCCCAGTAGGCGTGGTGAAGATTTGTCTTTTCCTGGTCATCTTCGGCCATCTTGATCTTATTGTAGCCGGCAAAACCATCAACCCCGAAAGACTTGACTTCGTAGTTGGACGTGGCGTCCACGAAAATGTCTATGTTTGGCGACGGATAGTCATCCTTGGGATTTGGCTTTGTTTAGATCCCGGAAATCCACACGGTAGCGTACCGTCAGGTTGGCTTTAGTCGCCGGTCCTTGATATTCGACAACCGAGGTTGGGTATTCGAAATAACCGCAATGAATCCTTCCCGACGTATGACACCCCATTACGAGACCCATCGGAGCACATTTATACCGCTCTGAAGTCTTCGCCTGTGAGTCAAGAAGTAGAAATCCACCATTTCGTCATGCTTCATTAGGTTTTGACTAACGACCATTAGTTTGGGACTAAAAGCTATACGAAAAGTAACGAGGAAGGGCGGGAATTGTCCCTGAGGCGCCTTATCTCGCGCGGAATAGCGTGTCTCGCGGGAGATAAAGAAGTTATGCAGAACTGCGGATGGCGGTTTCCTCGTCGATTTCAACCTCTTTCGGGATAAAACTTTATCCATCAGGCCATCCAATGAAGTTTGGATTACCGGAACACTTTCCAAGGTGTTTGATCTCATCTTTAGAACCTCTCTAACACCTATAAATACTGAAGACTTTCGGTATTTTTGGATCCCCGAGACTATTCAGAAGTCAAAACCCCCACATTCTTGGTTTCTCTCACTGAAAGATTCCTGTAAAATCACCCTAAAATCACCTAAAGTTTGTTTGTCAACCTTGTTGATAAACGAACATAAACGTAACTTTCGAGTCGAGGGGGGCTGAGACGAAGCTACGTCAGGGAGTCCAAGGTTCAACTCTAAACTTGAGTCGAAACTGCATGCGAATCTCTTCACGCAAGGTAATCTTCCTTTCTCTTTCTAATTGATTGTTAGAGTGGTATAAATAATACATTGAATCTAGGATCGGCCTAGAGGCCTCCCCCAGGCTCGTAGGGGATGGTCTCGAAAGCGATCGATCCTATATTCCGTTTAACCTCATTAAATGGATCTTCATTTTATTTGTTATTTAAAATATTTTTTCCTTCTTTGAAAACCTCTCTCTTTTTTAGCAAGACCGATCTCAGGATGCGGTGGAATGGGTGCTTCTAGACCTTCCCATTCCATAACTTTAAACCACGAACCCGAAATCTATTTTCAAGAAAATGGTTTTCTATGTTCCCAAACGAATAATATAAGGTGGCGACTTAAAAAGATGTTAAAAACTCGCGCATAGCTACACATGAAACATCTTTTCAATTTCCTCACTTAGACACTGCGAGAACCATTACGGCTTGATTTTTCTTAGCTTACGCTTCAGCGGCTTGGCATCGGGTGTGAAAGGGATCCTGTGTTCCTACAATCCCGAGCTGTGGCCCGGCCCCGGCATGTCCTTGTAAGACCGAGGGCGAACACATCCCGCATACTCTACGAGCGAGATCAACCGGTATGTCTAGTTCGGCCCCTTTTGAGAGAAGTTCCCGATACGTGTCTCTTTAGGTTCTTCGATAGTACCCGAGGTTAACACTAGTTAAACTTCTCCTCGGCGGCTTGGGCACGGTTTTCCTCTTTATTAGTAACCTACTTAAGGAATTCTTTAATGTATTGTTCATTTAGTGTGTTTGCATCTTGTTCAAATGAGTCATTATTAAGCATTTGTTAGATTATTAGTTAATTTATCATTTGTTAAGTTGGTGAATGTGCGCTCGCTTAGAAATTTTGTTTTCGATGATGAAAAAAAGAAAGGAGTCGCCACGCCATGTTTTAGAGGTACACTTTGAAAAACCTTTTGAAAGAGAGAATGGGTCCAGGGGTCAAGGATTACGTGTTGGGAAGAACCGAGAGTTCACCCAACACGCCTCGTTCCGTAGATGAGTCTTTCTAACTAGACATCCAAGTAATCCATAAATGTGTACGAAGCATTGATAATAAACAAATGTAGTAAACATGAATTTTATTGATTTTGAACTTTGAAACTTACAACGTGTGAATCATTTTATTCGGGGAGGCCACATCCCCATTACAACAAATCGAGCAGTTACAAGGGAAAAGGATCACATAAGCAAACAGGACATAGTATGTCGGCGTAACACAAGACGTGCACTGGCGCTAGATGTGTCGCGTGACACGGGGATCCTAACCCGATCACAATGTGTCGCGTGACACACGGTGTCCACATCTGCAGGAGACTTACAAATTTGAAAACAATAGCACCAATAACCAACATAGATCCAATTGATCAATCGAGATAAGCTTCCAAAATACACAATTAGAGACAATTCAACCGAGGGTGTGGATATGGAGAGATCCGCTTGCCCTTAGGATCTAAACTTACCCAATTTAAACAAATATCCGAAGCTATGAGCACTCAATTATACGAGATCAACGAAGTTAAACGGAGATTGCGATTGGGATTCGGTGTCAGAGACGGATGGAGTCGATTGCGGAATCCGAGAAAGAACTAGAAACAATAGAATTATCCAAGTAGCAAAGTAAGAGAGAGAGAGAGAGGGAATTAAAGGGTGTTACCTACTTGTTGATTCCATAGATTACTGTACCAAGTTAGAGTCTGAAATCCTTCGATAACCCTTACGGTCACTGGTGAGCTTGAGAGGGTTGGTTGATAGTGGATCTAAGAGGTGATGGAGGAAGTGGGTTGAATTGGGGGATTTGGAGAGTCAGGTTTTAGATGAGAGAGAGGGAAGTGTATGTTTAGTTATTGTGTGTTATCTTTGTAATTTTGGCGGAAGGCTAACGAGTGTATGAAGTTGGGGATCCATTTCTACAGAGGGGAAGGGTCTTATTTTTAGAAATTTTACTTGCAGTTGATGGTCAAGGTGTGTCGCACGACCCAGCTACGTAACCATTTTCCAAGCCTCGACTTGTCGCGTGACACGAGGTGTCACCAGTTGCTAGGCGCCAAAACCGGCCACGGGAATAATGCGAGATAATACCCGAAAGGTCCGCAAGAGTTTATTCCCGGGAGGTCCTTTAGCATGAGCAAAGTACCAAAAGGTACTTCCTTCGCGAGAAAACTTATGGAATGTTTCCGGAAGTCTTGGAATAGGCAGGGAATTTACCAAAATGCCCCTTAATGCAATTTT
>JAFEMH010008180.1:0-59699 GCA_022495995.1 Adenophora triphylla var. japonica | reverse complement strand
TGAATTATATAAATCTTCCGCCGCGCATGTAACCCCAAAACCCAACAAAGTGGTATCAGAGCCGCTGCTAATCATGATTAGGTTAAATCGGGCATGCTAGATATAATCGGATTATACGCTTTAACATGCCAAGACGATATAGATCGGGTGATTTTACGTGTGTCGCTTTATGAAAACAATTATATGAGATATAACATGATTAAGGATAATAGTTGATTAATAAAATTGATCTTCTTCTTACACGGGTTATTAATCTATTTAATTTGATTAATTAGATTAGTAAATTCCTCAAACCGAAACAAATTGTTTGTTTAGGATTTGATGTTCATATTTAATTTGATTAACATGATTATTTGAATCCTTAAATTTGAGAATTGAATAATTATGTAATTTATAATTGTTATTTATTACATGATTATTTGTATGATCCTAAAGTAGGATATTATGTGAAATCCCATGTTCACGGTTATGCATTACACATAAGTTTCATATACAAACCATGCGAGATGTTTGTTGCTATACGGAAAAACCTTCTTAAATGTTTAAGTTTTATGCCACCCTCGATTAGGAATACTTGAGAAATATTCTCCGGTATTTTGATGTAGTTTCGACTCGCTTAGGTGACTATCATTATATCTTAATATGTGATCAAGATGCAGATAAACGGCCGGGATGTAGTTTCGATTCAAGCTTAGGTGCACATCGTCTCGTGTCCTGGCATACGTTAGAAAAAGGTTGAACTTAATCGGGTGCTTTCAAATGAGATTTGACCCAAGGCATAGACGGATTAAAACATGTGTTGACATATGATGTCTAGAATCTTTACATAAAAGATCTATAGAGTCATATACTGATATGATTGATGATCTACCTAAACAGCCTTCATTTCGGACATCGACTCTAGTTAAACCAAAAATCAAGTGAAATATGGATCTTAGCCCATTATAATTATACGATGACATGCTTGTATTTGAAGGTGCGTGTAATTTAGTGAGAGTATTTATGAAATACATTATTTGTCTCTTAAGATGGTAAATGTTTGATACTTATAATGTGTTCCTCGTATTGCATGTATATCTTATTGTAGAAATGGCATTACACAATAAATTGCGATCCGTCCTTAAGAAGGACAATCTCGAAAAGAACGGTACATGTACTCATTCTCGATTGGATCGAAGCTTAAGCTAATTGTTCTTAGGCAAATTGTACATTCTGACGCAACCCATCTCCTCGCTAAACCTCGGCCGCAATGTCAAGTAAATGCGGCGTATATGGAGCCACGTTAGAAACATGTCGATGATTCTAATGATGTTGCTTGCCTTATACTTCCGCCACCATGTAAGGGGCTCTTATGAAGGACCTTGAACACATGGTAATCTGCTTTTAACCTAGCACAGCACAAAGGAATTGTTCCAAGTACAAAGATAGGCAAGAGAGGTATGTTATGTTAATGGTTAACACAAGAAAGGGGTTCAAAAGGGAAAACAAAGTAGGTAAAGCAAAGGTTGCTAAACCTAGGGCAGAAGTTGCCAATGCCAAAGAGGCTAAATCCAAAGTGTCTCAAAAGGATGCAATTTGCTACCATTGCAATGAGATTGATCATTGGAAGTAAAGTTACAAGGCTTATAAGGAAGGCCTAAAAGCGAAGAAGGGCAATATGATTGCTACTGATTCAGGTATCTATATGATAGATATTTTCCTTTCTACTTCTTGTTCATGGGTATTGGATACTGGATGTGGATCCCATATTTGTTTAAATGTGCAAGAACTAAAGAATAGAAAGCTACTCAAAGAAGGTGAAGTAGACCTACATGTGGGGAATGGAGCAAGAGTTGCTGCATTAGCCGTAGGGACTTATGAAGTCACTTTACCTAGTGGACTAATACTTGTTTTGAACAATTGTTATTACGTTCCGGATTTCAGTAGGAATATTATTTATGTTTCTCGTTTGGATAATGAAGGATATAAGTTTCTTATTGAGAATAAGAAATTTTATATTTATTTAAGTGATATGCTTTATTGTATTGCAAATTCATTTATGGCCATTATATCCTTGATGTTGAGAAACAAAATAATGTTGAAAATATCTAAAATATAAGTAAGAAATTTAAACCGAATGATCTGAACAACACATTCATGTGGCATTGCCGGCTTGGTCATATAAATGAGAAACGTATTTCTAAACTCCATAAGGATTGATTGTTAGACTCACATGATTATGAATCATATGAGATATGCGAATCTTGTTTATTGGGTAAAATGACCAAACCACCCTACACTAAGAGTAGTGAGAGGGATAGTAACTTATTGGCCCTAGTATATACTGATGTATGTGGACCATTAAGTAGCATTGCTAGGGGAGGATTTCGGTATTTTATTACATTCACTGATGACTTATCTAGATATGGCTATGTCTATCTGATGAAGTCCAAAAGTGAATCATTTGAGATATTTAGAATATTTCAAAATGAAGTACAAAATTAACTTGGAAAAACTATTAAAGTACTTCGATCCGATCGAGGTGGTGAATATTTAAGCCAAAAATTTGACAATCATCTCAAAACTGTGAAATCGTTTCAGAGTTAACTCTATCCGAAACACCACTATGGAATGGTGTATCCGAGAGGAGGTATAGAACCTTGTAGGACATGGTTTATTTGATGATGAGTCAAGATTGACCTTCCTATTTCCTTTTGGGGACATGCATTAGAGACTGCTACGTTCACACTGAACAGAGTCCCTACTAAATCGGCTCATAAGACCCCACATGAGATGTGACATAGAAGAAAACCTGGTTTGTCTTTCATGAAGATTCGGGGTTGCGTAACTTATGTGAAGAGACTTGTCTCCAATAAGTTAGCACCCAAAATCTGACAAAGTTATTTTTGTTGGTTATCCTAAGGAAACAAAAGGATATTAATTTTACATCCACAATGAGAACAAAGTGTTTGTTGCTCAATGTAGTGCCTTTCTTGAGTAACAGATTCTCAAATAAAGGATCTAGTGGGAGTAAAATTAATCTTGAAGAAGTTCAAGAGCCCGAAAATAACATGGAACCAAGAGTAGAGACGGAACCAAGTTCACAAGGAGTTGTGGAACCGGTTCAAGATGCACAAGTCCATTATAGATTTGATAGGTTATGATCCAAACACGTGAGATATGGATTTCTCGTATCGAAAAGTAATGAAGTGAAAGTTATTGAGAATGACGGACCTACTTCCTATCAAGAGGCGATGTCCACTCCTGATTTGGATAAATGGCTAGGAGCCATGGAATCCGAATAGCAATCCATGCACGATAATCAAGTTTGGAACTTGATTGATCCACTTGAAGGTGTAAAAATTATAGGGTGCTAGTGGGTCTTCAAGAAGAAGACCGACATGGATGGAAATGTGCATACTTACAAGGCTAGGCTTGTAGCAAAGGAATATAGGCAAATTCATGGTGTTGACCATGATGAAACCTTTTACGCCAGTTGCAATGCTTAAGTCTGTTAGAATTTTAATTGCCATACCTGCATATTTATGACAATGAGATATGGCAAATGGATGTCACAATGACTTTCTTAAACGGGAAGCTACTTGAGGATGTGTTCTTGACACAGCCTGAAGGGTTTGTCGATCCGAAAAAATTCTAATAAAGTATGCAAGTTGAAAAGATCCATATATGGGTTGAAGCAAGCTTCTAGGAGTTGAAATCTTCATTTTGATGAATCGATCAAAGAGTTTGGCTTCATCAAGAACGAAGATGAACCATGTGTATACATGAAATTCAGTGGGAGCGTAGTACTATTTCTAATACTGTATGTCGATGATATCTTACTCATTGGAAATGTCATTCCTGCACTTCAGACTATCAAGACTTGATTAGGAAAGTGTTTCTCAATGAAAGATATGGGTGAAGCCACTTACATCCTTGACATCAATATCTATAGAGATAGATCTAAAAGGATGATTGGTTTGATTCAAAGTACTTACATTTACAAAATTCTTAGAAGATTCAAGATGAAAAATTCTAAGAGAGGAAACTTGCCAATGGGTCATGGTATTACTCTTAGCAAGAATCAGTGTCCTAAGACATCTGCTGAGCGAAAGAGAATGAATGAGATTTCATACGCTTCGGCTATTTGATATATCATGTATGCCATGATTTGTACTAGACCTGATGTCTCGTATGCTCTAAGCATGACGAGTCGATACCAATCTGATCCTGGTGAAAACCATTGGATGGGCGCTAAGACGATCCTTAAGTTCTTGAGAAGGACTAAGGATGCGTTCTTGGTCCTCGAGGGACGGAAGATGATCTTGTTGTAAGAGGTTACACTGTATGCAAGCTTCCAAACTCGACAAAGATGATTTTAGATCGCAATCGGGTTTGTGTTTATGCTTAATGGAGGTATGATTTGTCGGAAGAGTTCCAAGCAAAGTACCATAGCCGATTCTACAACGGAGGCTGAATATTTAGCGGCATCCATTGCAGCTAAAAAGGCATTTTGGATCAAAAAGTTTATTAGTGTTTTGGAAGTCGTTCCAAGTATCACTAATCCGATGAAACTTTGTTGTGACAACAGTGGTGCCATTTGCGCAGCAAAGGAACCAAGGTCACATCAGCGATCCAAACACGTACTTAGACGTTTCCACCTCATTCGAGAATTCAAAAAATGAGGAGACGTTAAGATATGAAAAGTATCATCCGACGATAACATAGGGGATCCTCTTACAAAGCTCCTTGCACTAGTAAAGCATGATGGTCATGTTAGGTCCATGGGTATACGATACACATGAGTTTGGGCCTAGTGCAAGTGGGAGATTGTTGGTGTTATGCCCCCAGGCGTATAGTTATTTTGACTCATAACTTACACCGTTATGTAATTGTCTTTATGTGACGACCCCAACCCTAGGCACTAAATTTAAATATTTTATTATATGCTTTTAATGATTATGATAGCTTTATGTGTTCAATTTTGTCTTTAGATTCTTAATTTAAGATAAATTGAATGAGAAGTAAATTTAGAATCTTTTGAGAAATTATTGAGTATTAAATAAAGAAACTTGGAGAAATAATAAAAATGGAAATATGATAAATAGTACAAGGAGGTTATTTGGGTAGGATGAATTAATTGGATAAGGATTTATTTTAATTTAAAAGGGATGAAAGCCTTGATTTTAGGTTGATGGGAGGGGGGCCAAAATGTCTTGCTCCTTCCTAGGCTTGCCATGTGTCCTTCCCTCCCTCACCTCCTCTTACTCCCTTCTTCCTTCTCCTTCATTCATTCCACTTCTTCCTAAAGAAAGCCTAGAACTCCATGGAAGCTTCAAGCACCAAGCTTTGAAGCCAAACCATTCCTCCACCAAATTCAAGTCTAAGGGTATTTTTGAGTTGGATCATCTAGGGATCAAACCAAGCTAAGAAGATCTACATTCTATTCTAAAAACCTAAGGTGAGTTGTTATGATTCCCTTCTCCTACTTGTTCATGAGCTTTTAAATATTACCCTTGTTCTATGATGTTGATTTTATGCCTTGGAAACCTTAATGGAAGTTGGATGATTGGAAAATGAAATTTGTTGAAGTTAGGGTTCAAGGAAGATCATTTAAAAAGGGTTTGAAATGGGTGAAATGGGTAGAGATAAATAATCTAGTGGCTACTTGGTTTTGAGTTTACATGTTTGAATGGGACTTGGTAAGGTTAAAGTATCCTTTGGTGTTCTTGAATTAAGCTTGGTTAGAAGGAATGGAAACCTAGGCATAAAAGGGTCAAAATCTGAGTTTTCAGGCCGGAGGAAGGCTTCGGGCGGTCGCCCACGGGGGCTCGAGCGGCCGCCCATCGCCACGTAAAACAATATTTGCCTTTGAAGTCCACTCGGGCGGTCGCCCAAGTGGTGAGGGCGGTCGCCCATCATGGCAGAAACACTTCATCCTTTGAAAACCCACTTGGGCGGTCGCCCAAGTGGTTAGGGCGGTCGCCCATGCCCCTGAACCAACCTTTTTCAATTTAAACAAGAATTGTTTAGTGTTGTTTGGCCACTTATAAATTGTGACTCCCACTTAGTAATTGAACTTGAACCTTCATTGAGGTCTTGTATCTTTGAATATGGAATTTGTAGGGTAGGTTAATGATCCCTCGCTCCTTGTTGTTATATGTATTGTTGTCGACGCTGCTTAGTGTATTCATAAATTGTTGCACTTTGATATTTATTGGGAATGAGTATATATTACCATGTGGCTATTATTTATCCCTTTTGTGGATTTATTTCAAGTAACTACTATGTGCTTGATAATTTGTTAATCACCGATATCGGGGGTATAACGTAATACGATCAATTATGAAAGTGTGACCTAATGTGATCGGATTATGTTATACTGTGACCGTCCCCTCCCGTGGCCACAGGTTGGGGTTATAGCATCCGTATTGAGCCAAAAGCCTTACAAAGTTGCTACTATCTTATTTGGTTCCTGAAAAATGGGTCTTATAAGATGTGAGTATCTTAAGCATGTACTCACTTAAGATTGGAGTATTATTATACCCAATGTTGTACGACTATTGTTCGAGACGGGAAAAGATAAACCAAAGGTAACGTAAGGTGTTTACGCTTTTTCCAACGTGTTATGTGTTGCATCTATTTGGCATATTGTTGCATACATAATAGCTTTTTGTCGAGATTTATTCTCACCCCTCTCCCTTTAATGTTTTAGATCCCGAGACAGTGGACCGGCCAAGTAAGGACGGAGAGGAGTTTGGAGTAATCTTTGGGTATTGTCGGGGTATGTATAGGGTGACGTATAAAATGTATTTTGGTAATTCCTTTATTGGAGTTTGTAATTATAAACTTTAAATTCTACGTCATAACCTTAATCTTTTGTAACTAAACAAAGGTTCGCTTTCAAAGTTGGTCAACTCCTCCTCCAATGTGGAGTGGAGTAGAGTTCTTTTGAAACAGTTATGTTATTGATGTTTATATTTGAAAGTTAAAGTGAAGTTTTAAAAGTTTAGTGTTTTTGGGTTAGTTTGAGGACGCTCCAACTCGGGACACGTGTAGGTTCCGGGTCGGGTCCTCACGCTGGTATCGAGCTCTGCTAGAATTCTCGGGTAGAGTCTAGCCGAGCGAGAGTGTGTGATAACCGACGTCGAGTGTTTAATGCAGTGCGTTTGTTAAAATGGCGGGAAATGATGGTGATCGAATCGGGCTTTGGGTGACGGTGGTAACCCGAACGTTGAAATGATGGATATGTTCCGAGTGTTCCTTCGCACTATGGCGAATCGTAATCGTGGTAGGCAACAAAGAAGAAGGCGTACAAGGGCAACATGGTTTGGAGAAGTTCGTGAAGATGTCTCCTCCTAGCTTCAACGGAGATCCGGATCCGGTGAAGGCCGAGAGGTGGCTTCGAGGCTATGAATAAGATTTTCGCGGCTATGGAGAGCTCGGATGCGGAGAAGGCGAGATGCGCCGTTTTCAAGTTAGAAGGACCCGCCGAGCACCGGTGGCGTGTAGTGAAGGATGGTTGGGACCGGGATTTGACACCGCAGACTTGGGAGAATTTCACACGCAAGTTCCGGGATCACTTCGTGCCGATGGTTACTAGAGATAAGAAAGAAGGCGAGTTTCAAACCGGAGCAAGGGACCATGACGATAGCTCAGCATTCGGCAAAGTTCACGTAATTGGCCCGATATTGTCCTCATTTGGTGCCGATGAAGAGAGGCGAGTCTACCGGTTTGTGAAGGGTTTAAGGGTTGAGTTCCGGGCGTTTATTGACGCATAACTTCCCCAACTTCCAAGCAGCAGTGAATATGGCGTATCGGATCGAGAATGACATAGAGGAGCATCGGGGCAAGAATGAAGGCGGGAACAGAAATAGATTCCAAGGTCAAGGTTCGGGACAGAATAGAGTTCAGCCGAGGACGTTCACCCCGGAGCAAATCGAGGAGGAAATGTGGCGACTCCGGCGAATCGTGCGACTCCGGGTCGGGCTTTGGGACAAAGGTGTGGTTATTGTAAGAAGCTAGGCATTCGTAGGATAAGTGTTGGAGCAAGCAAGGAAAATGTTTGGAGTGTGGGCATGCACAGCCATTTCCTAAGAATTGTCCTAGGTGGCAAGGAATAAGCAAGCGACTGGTATCGGATTTGGGGGACAAGGCACTGGTGTGAAGAGAGGTCTAGATGGGAAACCCAAAGATAGGGTGCAAGGTCGAGTGTTTGCCTTGGGTCAAGGAGAGGTCGATCCCAATGCCGTCTATTAGAGGTATAGTTCTGCCTCAGAGTTAAGGCCCGCATTCTTATAGATCCCGGGTCTTCCCATTCATTTGTGGCATCGCATTTTGCATTCTCATTGCATACTTTGCTCCGAATCTATGCCTTATGTGTTTGGAGGTCTCTACTCCTATGGGAGAGTGCCTCACATCTTCTTTGCTATATCCCGGTTGTGATGTGACTATATGTGGGCATGTATTGCCGGTGGATTTGGTCGAGTTACCAATCCGTGATTTTGATGTGATCCTTGGGATGGATTGCCGAGCCGTGTCATGCTGCAGACTGTCGTAGAAAACGAGTCTCATTTGCTATGCCTGATGTGCCTACTTTTATATTTGATGCGGATAGATCTATGTTCGGTTTACATGTTATTTCCGCTTTAAAGGCTAGGAAGATGCTATCTAAAGGGTGTGCGGGTTACTTGGCTTATGTGGTAGATTCCAATAAGAAGTCTCCCGAGTTAGCTCATGTCCCGGTTGTTAATGAATTTAGTGATGTGTTTTCTAGTGAGTACTCTATGCCTCCGGATCGTGAGGTAGAGTTTTGCATTGACCTAGTGCCCGGTACCGCACCTATCTCTAAAGCACCCTATAGAATGGCTCCGGCCGAGTTAAAAGAGTTGAAGGTCCAATTGCAAGAATTGTTAGACCGAGGTTTTATTCGTCCTAGTGTGTCTCCGTGGGGAGCACCGGTCTTATTTGTTAGGAAGAAGGATGGTACCTTACGATTGTGTATTGACTATCGTTTGTTGAACCAAGCCACCATTAAGAATAAATACCCTCTCCCGCATATAGATGAATTGTTTGACCAACTTCAAGGTTCCGTTATCTACTCTAAGCTTGACTTGAGAAGCGGATACCATCGCTGAAGATTAGACCGGATGATATTGCTAAGACAGCTTTCCGTACTAGATATGGTCATTATGAGTTTGTGGTGATGCCTTTCGGGCCGACTAATGCTCCACCAGCTTTTTATGGATATGATGAACCGTGTCTTCAAGCCTTATCTTGATAGCTTTGTGGTGGTATTCATAGACGATATTCTTGTATACTCTAAGTCCCGGAAGAGCACGAGAATCATTTGAGGATTGTCTTGTCCATTCTTCGTGAGAAGCAGCTTGTATGCCAAGTTCAAGAAGCGCGAGTTTCTGGCTCGAGCGCATTTCTTCGGGGCATGTTGTGTCGAGTTCGGGAATTTCCGTGGATCCTTCGAAGATTGAAGCCGTGGTTAATTGGAAGCAAATTCTTCGACCGTGACCGAGATTCGTAGTTTTCTTGGTTTGGCGGGGTATTACCGAAGGTTCATTGAGGGTTTTTCTGATTGCGACTCCGTTGACTAGGTTGACTCGGAAAGACGTATCGTTCGTATGGGATTCCAAGTGTGAGGCAATTTTTGATGAATTGAAGAAAAGGTTGACAACGGCTCCTATTCTTACCCTTCCGGATGGTTGCGAGAATTTTGTTATTTATAGTGATGCCTCGAAGGCGGGTTTGGGTTGTGTGTTGATGCAAAATGGGAAAGTTATTGCGTATGCCTCTAGGAAGTTATCACCGGCGGAACAGAATTACCCTACTCATGATATGGAATTGGCGGCGATCGTGTTTGCATTACATAAGTGGAAGCATTACCTTTATGGGGCGAAGTTTGAGATTTTCACCGATCATAAGAGTTTGAAATACTTATTTACCCAAAAGGAGTTGAACAACCGACAAAGAAGATGGCTTGAGTTCTTGACGGATTTTGATTTTATAATTTCTTATCATCTGGGGAAGGCCAATGTAGTGGCGGATGCGATTAGCCGAAAGGCGTATGTGATAGCTTTGAGTACCAAAGAGTTTGGGAGTGAAGTGATAATTGCGAACGTGCGAGCCGTGCCTACATTATATGGAGAGTTGAAGGAAGCTCAACAAAATGATCCGGAGTTGAAGAAAATTTTTGATCAAGTGCAAGAGGGAAAAGCCGGGGATTTTGCGTTGAATAGAGATGGGATTTTAACCTTTCAAGGGAGAATTTGCGTTCCTTCGTTACCGGAAATCAAGAGGCGTGTACTTGAGGATGGCCATAAGTCCAAGTTTGCAATTCACCCGGGTAGTACGAAAATGTATCAAGACTTAAAGCGTGGATATTGGTGGAATGGGATGAAAAGGGAAATTGCGGATTATGTTTCTAAGTGTTTGACTTGTCAACAAATTAAGGCCGAGCATCAGAGACCAGCGGGACTGCTTCAACCGTTGGATATTCCGGAGTGGAAATGGGAAGGGATCTCGATGGACTTTGTTTCGGGTTTACCTCTTACCGTGAAGAAGATGGATGCTATTTGGGTTATTGTGGATAGATTGACAAAGTCGGCTCATTTTCTTCCGGTGTCAACTAAGTTTTCTTTAGAGAAGTTAGCCCAGTTGTATATGAAGGAAATTGTGAGACTTCACGGGGTTCCGGTTAGTATTGTTTCCGACAGAGATCCGAGGTTTACATCTAGATTTTGGAGAGCATTGCAGGAAGCCTTGGGTTCTAAATTGTGTTTCAGTACGGCATTTCATCCTCAAACCGATGGTCAGTCCGAGAGAACTATTCAGATACTTGAGGATATGTTACGGGCTTGTGTGATGGATTTCCAATTATCTTGGGAGGATCATCTACCGCTAGTTGAGTTTGCTTACAACAACAGTTATCAGTCTAGTATTGTGATGGCTCCGTATGAGGCGTTGTATGGTAGAAAGTGTAGATCTCCGATGTGTTGGGACGAGGTAGGTGAAGCGAGACTTTGGGGCCCGAATTTGGTTCGAGATTCTACGGAGAAGATCAAGGTGATTCGGGATAGATTGAAGACGGCTCAGAGTAGACAGAAAAGCTACGCCGACAATAGAAGACGGGATTTATCTTTTCGGGTTGGTGACCTTGTGTTCTTGAAGGTCTCTCCGAGGACGGGAATTAAAAGGTTTGGTAATAAGGGTAAGTTGGCTCCGAGGTTTGTAGGTCCGTTTGAGATTCTAGAGAAGATAGGGGAATTGGCTTATCGGTTGGCGTTGCCTCCGTCTTTTTCTTTGCTTCATGATGTGTTTCACGTTTCTATGCTAAGGAAGTATTGTCATGACCCCTCCCATGTTCTGAGTTCTCCCCCCGACGATGTTCAAAGGACATGTCTTATGTGGAAGAACCGTTAAGAGTCTTAGAATTCCAAGTTAAGGAGTTAAGAACTAAGAGTATTCCGATAGTAAAAGTCCTTTGGAAGAATCACACCGTCGAGGAAGCAACGTGGGAGCTAGAGTCGGAGATGAGGGCGAAATACCCTTGGTTGTTTGAGAATTCAAGTAAGTCTTTTTAAAATTCGGGTCGAATTTTCTTTAAGGGGGAGTGAGTGTGACGACCCCAACCCTAGGCACTAAATTTAAATATTTTATTATATGCTTTTAATGATTATGATAGCTTTATGTGTTCAATTTTGTCTTTAGATTCTTAATTTAAGATAAATTGAATGAGAAGTAAATTTAGAATCTTTTGAGAAATTATTGAGTATTAAATAAAGAAACTTGGGGAAATAATAAAAATGGAAATATGATAAATAGTACAAGGAGGTTATTTGGGTAGGATGAATTAATTGGATAAGGATTTATTTTAATTTAAAAGGGATGAAAGCCTTGATTTTAGGTTGATGGGAGGGGGGCCAAAATGTCTTGCTCCTTCCTAGGCTTGCCATGTGTCCTTCCCTCCCTCACCTCCTCTTACTCCCTTCTTCCTTCTCCTTCATTCATTCCACTTCTTCCTAAAGAAAGCCTAGAACTCCATGGAAGCTTCAAGCACCAAGCTTTGAAGCCAAACCATTCCTCCACCAAATTCAAGTCTAAGGGTATTTTTGAGTTGGGATCATCTAGGGGATCAAACCAAGCTAAGAAGATCTACATTCTATTCTAAAAACCTAAGGTGAGTTGTTATGATTCCCTTCTCCTACTTGTTCATGAGCTTTTAAATATTACCCTTGTTCTATGATGTTGATTTTATGCCTTGGAAACCTTAATGGAAGTTGGATGATTGGAAAATGAAATTTGTTGAAGTTAGGGTTCAAGGAAGATCATTTAAAAAGGGTTTGAAATGGGTGAAATGGGTAGAGATAAATAATCTAGGGCTACTTGGTTTTGAGTTTACATGTTTGGAATGGGACTTGGTAAGGTTAAAGTATCCTTTGGTGTTCTTGAATTAAGCTTGGTTAGAAGGAATGGAAACCTAGGCATAAAAGGGTCAAAATCTGAGTTTGGCCGGAGGAAGGCTTGGGCGGTCGCCCATGGGGGCTTGAGCGGCCGCCCATCGCCACAGAAACAATATTTGCCTTTGAAGTCCACTTGGGCGGTCGCCCAAGTGGTGAGGGCGGTCGCCCATCATGGCAGAAACACTTCATCCTTTGAAAACCCACTTGGGCGGTCGCCCAAGTGGTTAGGGCGGTCGCCCATGCCCCTGAACCAACCTTTTTCAATTTAAACAAGAATTGTTTAGTAAGTTGTTTGGCCACTTATAAATTGTGACTCCCACTTAGTAATTGAACTTGAACCTTCATTGAGGTCTTGTATCTTTGAATATGGAATTTGTAGGGTAGGTTAATGATCCCTCAGTTCCTTGATAATTTGTTAATCAGCTGATATTGGGGGTATAACGTAATACGATCAATTATGGAAGTGTGACCTAATGTGATCGGATTATGTTATACCTGTGACCGTCCCCTCCTGTGGCCACAGGTTGGGGTTATAGCATCTGTATTGAGCCAAAAGCCTTACAGAGTTGCTACTATCTTATTTGGTTCCCTGAAAAATGGGTCTTATAAGATGTGAGTATTGCTTAAGCAGCTCACTTAAGATTGGAGTATTATTATACCCAATGTTGTACGACTATTGTTCGAGACGTGGAAAAGGTAAACCAAAGGTAACGTAAGGTGTTTACAGCTTTTCCAACGTGTTATGTGTTGCATTTATTTGCCATATTGTTGCATACATAATAGCTTGCCGAGATTTATTCTCACCCCTCTCCCTTTAATGTTTTAGATCCCGAGACAGGCGGACCGGCCAAGTAAGGACGGAGAGGAGTTTGGAGTAATCTTTTGGGTATTGTCGGGGTATGTATAGGGTGACGTATAAAATGTATTTTGGTAATTCCTTTATTGGAGTTTGTAATTATAAACTTTAAATTCTACGTCATAACCTTAATCTTTTGTAACTAAACAGTGTTCGCTTTCAAAGTTGGTCAACTCCTCCTCCAATGTGGAGTGGAGTAGAGTTCTTTTGAAACGGTTATGTTATTGATGTTTATATTTGAAAGTTAAAGTGAAGTTTTAAAAGTTTAGTGTTTTTGGGTTAGTTTGAGGACGCTCCAAATCGGGACACGTGTAGGTTCCGGGTCGGGGTCCTCACACTTTACCATTTATAATAGAGAATGTTTATCTGGATTACTATATGTTTTACATGTCTATTATACTATTATGTGTCCCTAGTTACTGTGGATAACTAGTATAAGTTGGTAATGGATAATCATAGAGATGATTATATGCATGGGAATGCACATTACACTTATGGGTACTTGTTAGAGAATAAGGTACTAGACAAACCCATCTATGAGATTTATGACATGGTCTATGATCATATATGTCATGATTAAATCTCATGATAGTCGTGTCATTAGAATCCTTTGTACCTGAGATTATCATCGTCTTCCACATGATGAAGGTTATGTTTGATGTAGTCTAATACTATCTTTAATAGGATAGCAATAAGGGCTATGTTGGCACGATTGGATTCATGTAAGGAAGAATGATAAAGTCAAGATGGGATTTGTCCCTCATAAAGAGAGATGTCTATTTGGGCCCCTCGATAAATAGTGTTGACGAAATGTACGGCCGTACTCAAGAGATTTGATAGAGATCAAATGCACTTGGATTATCAACATATTCGTAGTCGAGAAAGCATTGAACAATATAAGTTGAAGTGGACCATGACTTATGTTCAATATGACATCGTGTGACAAAGGGATTGTGACAATGATCTATCGAGGAATCAAGCTTTGATGTTGTGATTAATTGAGCGGACATAATGACTTCCTATAGATCACTTATGTCTTGTGAGGTTGATGTTTCAACTCACTACCAACATAAAATATAATTCCTAAAGGGTCACACACAAAGAACGAATTGTAAAATGGCCGGAAAATGGAATTTTGGGTGAGGCGGGCACCTCGAAGGCAGAAACTTCAGGATGCTGGAAGGAGGGTTGTATCGCGCTAGACAAGCTTGTCCTGCACGAGACAAAGGTTCTGTACAAAGTGAGCGTTCGCTCCCAATCAAGGCAAGCGACCGCTCCCAAGTTACAGATTACTTGTACCGCGTGAGATACGCTATGTCCTGCGCGCGACAAGGTCCTCCAGACTCCGATTTTGGCTAGGAAAGTGTTAGGGATATTTATAATGTATAAATAGAACCCTTTTGCCTCAGCCATAGCAAATGAAATTTAGGGTTTTGGAAACACTAAATCATTGATCTTGATTACGAATCATAGATCAAAACACCCAAAATCAATTCCATAAACAGCCATTGATTGTTGAATAATGATTCAACAATCGGGATCATCTTTCGCGTGTGGATTACCGATAGAGGGTGATTCCATTATCACCTAAAGCTTGAAGATCCATTCATCGCAAAGAAGAACAAGGAGAAGATCAAAGGTTCGTCAACGTTTCAAAGTTTGAATCTCAGATTCGTTTTCGAACAACAAAATCGCTGTTAAGGTATGTAAATCTATTTCATAGTTTTTTTAATCTCTTCATGGTAGACGGATTCATGGCTAGGGTTTTGTGAATTATATAAATCTTTCGCTGCGTATGTAACCCCAAAACCCAACAGTTAGTAGTCATGATGCCATATCTGTAACCACCATCGTGTGCCAATGTCAACTTTCTGGCATCCAAATTCACAAACCATGAAATTGCCTTGGGATTAATTACACGGATACTCTCCAAGATAGATTTCAACTTTCTATCTCGAGTTTCCCTACCCGCTCTCCAAAATAGATACTTCAACCCTTCCCCTCTATGCTTATCCAAGAAATTGGCTCGCATATGTCTCAAGCAAAATCTATGTTTCACATTTGGCCACCACGTATCTTCAGCTATAGTCTTAAGAATGCCGTGACGACGGTCAGATATTGAATGAACGCTCGCCGAAAAATAAAAAATAGGAGTCGCCACGCTGTTTTTAAGGAAACATTGAAAACCTTTTTGAAAGAGAAAATGGGTTCGGGGGTTTGGTTACGTGTTGGGAAGAACCGAGAGTTCACCCAACACTCCTCGTCCGTAGACGAGTCTTTCAATGTTCAACATTCAAAACATCCAAATGTGTGTGTGAAGTGTATGTGACAAGATATGTACGAAATGCATATTAATGCTTCATTTTATTGCTCAAGAAAGGGGATTACAACTTGTGAACCTTTTACTGTGGGAGGCCACATCCCACTTACAATGCTACGAACAACTTACAACTGAAACGGATCAGCTGTAGATTGGTTACATGTGTCGCGTGACACAGGACCTTGGATGGTCAGTTGTGTCGCGTGACACATTGATGCCAGTCTACAGGGACCTTACAATTCGAAATCAGGAACAACAGAGATTAATTCAAATCCCAACACAATATCAATTCAACTCAGAAACAATGAATTCACAATGGATTGACCAAGGGGATGTGGATATAGGGAGATCCACACTCCCTTGGCCAATAAGCAACAAATCCAACGAAATCACATCATGAATATCAATTATACCAAACCAAACAAATTAAACAGAGAGATGGCAGTTGGGACTTGATAATTGAAGGCGGATGGAGCCCAATTATCAAGTCCAAGGAACAGTAATTGCAATGAAGCAAGCAAATGGAAAATATGAGATAGAGATGGAGGGGAGAGATTCGTTACCCTCGTAGTGTCCACAATCCTTATACCACGTGAGGTAGAAGGATCTTCAAATCAGCTCCGGAAATAGATTCGAACTCTCAGATCGAAGTGGCTGTGATTGCTTCAAGTGTCTGTGCGTGTGTGTTGAGCGGACAGGGGTTTAGGACGTGATTCCGATGGAGGGATGCTAAGGGATTGAGAAGCGTAGCAGATGGAAATTGGTGGTGCAGCAGTGGTGGTTAACGGCTTGGGGCTACGATTGGCGTTGTTGGGGAGCTGCGGTGGTAAAAGGCTTCAAAATCTGTAAACAGGGGAGATGGCGTCAGTTGAAGAGAGGGAGAGAACCAGTGGTGCAGTGGTTGTTGTTGAGGAGTAAGGTTGTCACTGGAGAAGGGGAACGGTGGGGAGATGTCGCCGGTTGATTTGGAGAGAGGGTGCTCGGTCGTTGTTTGGTTGAGAGGGAAATTGGGAGAGAGTAGATCGGGGAAGAAGGGGATTGAGGTGGAATTGGATTGCCGGTTGATTAGAGGGAAGAACCAGGTGAAGGTCTTGGCCGGAGAGATGGATTGAGGAAGACCGGTGAGGAAGACGATGTGTTTGCGTATAGAGAGAGAGAGGCTACGGTAGAGAGAGAATGGGAGCTTTTGCATCTAGAGAGAGAGAGAGAGAGAGAGAGAGAGAGAGAGAGAGAGAGAGAGTAGTCAATCCCCTGCAAATGAACGAATTCCTCTATTTAAATGCTGATTGGGATTGGAATTATTATGTCGCACGACCCAATGCTTCGCTTTTCCATGCTTCGAGATGTCGCACGACTGGTCACGCCCTTAACTGTTTCTGGCGCCAAAACCATTTTTTGGAACATTCCAAGTTAATTCTTTAAAAGCCCAAAGCAATTAATTCCCTGTAGGTCCTTTTGTCCGGGAAAAATACTAAAAAATACTTCCTTCGCGAGAAACTTATGAAATGTTTCCGGAAGTCTCGGAACGGACAGGGAATTTACCAAAACGCCCCTTAGTGCAATTTTATCACATTAAAATGCACCTAAAAGGGTCGCGAATTGGATTGGCGTATTTACAGAGCCCCTCGGCAACGTCACTTATGGAAGAAGTGAGGTTGTCGATAAAATAAGACCCAATCCCAATGAGCGACAGGGGGATAAGGCGGAGGGCTGGACAATGATCTGGGGAGATTGGATGGCTAGACCTTTGGAGAAAGGATTCATACGTATCCCTAGGAGGGAATCAAGCCGGTCGTAGTTCAGACAATTCGGAAGTGTCTGACCCAATATGAGACTGTTGGGAGGCGCCTGAACCCGGTGGAAGACTGTTTGGAGGTGTCTGAACCCTCTGAAAGACTATTTGGAGGCGTATGAACCTTGTGGAAGACTATTTGGAGGTGTCTGAACCCGGTGGAAGACTATTTGGAGGCGTCTGAACCCTGTGGAAGACTGTTTGGAGGCGTCTGAACCCGGTGAAAGACTATTGGGAGGCGTCTGAACCCGATGAAAGACTGTTTGGAGGTGTCTGAACCCGGTGGAAGAGTGTTTGGAGGCATCTGAACCCGGTGAAAGACTATTGGGAGGCGTCTGAACCCGATGGAAGACTATTGGGAGGCGTCTGAACACGATGGAAGACTATTGGGAGGCGTCTGAACCCGGTGGAAGACTGTTGGGAGGCGTCTAAACCCGATGGAAGACTATTGGGAGGCGTCTGAACCCGATAGAAGACTATTGGGAGGCGTCTGAACCCGGTGGAAGACTGTTGGAAGGCGTCTGAACCCGGTGGAAGACTATTGGGAGGCGTCTGAACCCGGTGGAAGACTATTGGGAGGCGTCTGAACCCGGGGGAAGACTGTTGGGAGGCATCTGAACCCGGTGTGTGAGATGAAATGATTTTTCGAGAATACTAGACATGATGATTTGAAAGTTTGAGTGAGATATGGCTTCATACCTGTGTTGTGCTTACGCAGCCGCTGAGGGACCGATGCTACGGGCCGATGAAAGGTCAGAGCCGGAAGGTCTCATGCTACTGCTTGGTGGAAAGTTGTAGCTGCCGGAGGGTCTCACGCTGCAACTTGCTTGATGGTTGTGGATGCCGGAGGGACTCATACCACTGTTGATGGGAGGTTGTAGCTGCCGGAGGTGTTGGTTCTGCTGGGGATAAATGTAGCTGGCGAAGGGTCTCCTGCTACTATTGCTGCTGGTGGTGGTGGTTGCCGGAGGGGCTTAGACCACTGTTGCTGGTGACTTGCTGTTTTTCCATGCGAGGGACGGCCTTTGTTGACGGTTGGTTGGCTTTGGGGTCATGAACTTTGCTTGGTAGGACAGGGATTTTGCTTGCTAGGGAGCGGATTTTTGATGATGCTTTGGCGGCGGGGCCGATGATACTGATGAACGTTGCTTGGGGAGACTAACAGATGTGGAATCTTTGTCTCGGTTTCTGCTTCGAGGGGCAGTCCTTAAGACTTGATGGTGCTCAGTTGGTTATTGTACCTGCGGGGGTGGATGTATCTGCCGGAGGGTCTCATGCTACTGCTTGATGACCGTGGCTGCCGGAGGGACCTATACCACTTGTCGACACTTGCTGGATGGCCGTTCACGGGATGGTCTTTGCAGAATAGGCTTTGAATTCGTCGAGACTAGCGAGCATTATTGCTTGGATACTGGGGCAGCTGGAGCTCTTTTCTTTGTCAAGAATTGCTTGGAGACTGAGGTAGCTAGGGCTCTTTCTTTGACAAGCATTGCTTGGGGACTAGGGCAGCTAAGGCTCTTTCAGATGATGCTGATGAGTCCGGGCCTGATGAAGATGATAAAGGCGGGGTCTGCCACCTGCAGGATTTGAAATCCTTGTCCAAAATTGTGATTCGAGGGGCAGTCCTCACGATCAAATTACGATCACTTGATCACTCACTACAAGAAAGAGAGCTTTTTGTGACGGTAGTCGGACCGTCGCTTAAGGGTAAATAACCGTCACAAATGTCTTTCGTTACGGTCTTGTCACGGTTTTGGCTTCGTTATATATACGGGCGTGGCAAATGGCAAATGACGGTCAAAAAACCGTCACAAATAACATTTGTGACGGACCTTACCACGGTTTTTAAGTGTAATGTTACAACTGTGTTATAAGTTTAAAAAAAGTGTAACAAAAATTTGTGACGTTTACAACCGTAACAAATGTTTGAAATCCAACGGCTACTTTCTGTTGTGACGGTTGTAAACGTAGTAAATAAGTGTCACATAAGTTCAAATAATTCTACATTTGTGTCACTTTGAACCGTAGTAATAAGTATTATATAGAGTATTCGAAATTCAAATAATTTTAGTTTTTGTGTCGGTTTAAACCGTCACATATTACATATTGTTTCTTCGCTATCTAATATATTTTAATGGATAATATTTAAATTATTAGACCATATCATTCTAATTAACTACGCACACACACACACACACATATATATATATATATATATATATATATATATATATATATATATATTAAACGATAATTATTGAAACTAATTCATTCTGAAATTTGAAAAAACAAAACATACACTAATCCATGAGTGCATATCGATATATCATCATAGCATTTGTCTCAATAATTAAAAGCATTACTAAATGACTATCCAAAAAGTAATACTAAATGACTATCCAAAAGTACAAAGGATGTTGTTCTACGAGAGACAAGTCAAAGGATTATAGATCAAAAGTTAACACTCATTGAAGTGTACTATCTTTAGATGTGTGATATAATTTGAATTAGTCCTCCAGCACATCCTGCATACAAAAAAATTAATTTATATAAGTAAATGCAATTAAAACCAAAGCACAAGTAAATATATATATAAATACGTAAAAAATAAATGGTTTGATAAAATGCATATGAAACAAATTAACATTAAAAAGTTAGGCAACAATATTTACCTATCATAACGGTGAACACTAGCTAGACATCCCATCTAGCTCATCCTCATCAGATGATGATCGAACCTATGAGTCATGCAAAATGAACATAAATTACATGTCCATAATGTAGTAAACTAAAACTATTTTTTACACTAATCCATGGGGGGAACCTATCATCCCAGTTAGTAGGCAATGCAGTATGTATTTAATTCAGAACCAATTCAAACTGTATCTTCATGGAACTGCAATCAAATATGTACGGAACTGGTACATAAATTCAAACTGGAAAAGTCAGTATGAAGAAGATGAGCTTTGTTATGATAGAGACAAAATGGTCCATTTCTAATTAAACCATTAGAATTAGCCAACCACTATTTTGACTTCTCAATGTCAGTCTTTGTTCATTCACAATTCAGAAGTCAACACACCCCTCAGAAAGTCTTACATCAGTCAATGTTGACTTTTTCATATGGAGCGGAGCGGTGCGGTCAAGATAACTAGAGGGATTGTCTCGTTAATCCTCCGTTACATAACACGTTAAGTAACGTTTTCCAGCACTACATCATAACGGTTACAAGTACAACAACAAAGCTAAGATATTTTTGCAGCACTACATCCTCAGAAAGTCTTACATCAGTCAATGTTGACCTGAACCCCTTTGAAGAGGATTATGGCAATGCAGTATGTATTTAATTCAGAACCAATTGACAACCAATTACCAGTCAGGAAAGTAGAATAGATATTTTTGCTTAAGGGCTTCACCACAGATAAAAATAGTGATACAAGTGAAGTGTGTATCAAGGATTCAAGCGCAACTCTATAGCAGTTGAAATTAGCAACCGGTATATTTGTAAAATGAGAGGCAGCTGACCAGTTTGTGACAGACCAAAGAATACTGAATCCCACTCTGTTTACACTTTCATGCCATGATTATATTGGGCTAAATATTAAAGGTTCAATTGAAACTATTACTCTTTGCTTGACCTTTCTCTGAAGCTGACACAAGAATAAAGGTAAACGGGAAAGAGTGGAATGATAACTTCAAGCTGAAAGGACTAATTTCTTTCTTAAACTGACATCTGTAAGAAATCCAACAATGCACAACATCCAGTAACCTAAATTACAGAGCAGTCACATTTGAGGAAACATTGAAAACCTTTTTGAAAGAGAATATGGGTTCGGGGGTCAGGTTACGTGTTGGGAAGAACCGAGAGTTCACCCAACACGCCTCGTCCGTAGACGAGTCTTTCAATGTTCAACATTCAAAACATCCAAATGTGTGTGCGAAGTGTGTGTGACAAGATATATACGAAATGCATATTAATGCTTCATTTTATTGCTCAAGAAAGGGGATTACAACTTGTGAACCTTTTACTGTGGGAGGCCACATCCCACTTACAATGCTACGAACAACTTACAACTGAAATGGATCAGCTGCAGATTGGTTACATGTGTCGCGTGACACAGGACCTTGGATGGTCAGTTGTGTCGCGTGACACATCGATGCCAGTCTGCAGGGACCTTACAATTCGAAATCAGGAACAACAGAGATTAATTCAAATCCCAACACAATATCAATTCAACTCAGAAACAATGAATTCACAATGGATTGACCAAGGGGATGTGGATATAGGGAGATCCACACTCCCTTGGCCAATAAGCAACAAATCCAACGAAATCACATCATGAATATCAATTATACCAAACCAAACAAATTAAACAGAGAGATGGCAGTTGGGACTTGATAATTGAAGGCGGATGGAGCCCAATTATCAAGTCCAAGGAACAGTAATTGCAATGAAGCAAGCAAATGGCAAATATGAGATAGAGATGGAGGGGAGAGATTCGTTACCCTCGTAGTGTCCACAATCCTTATACCACGTGAGGTAGAAAGATCTTCAAATCAGCTCCAAAAACAGATTCGAACTCTCAGATCGAAGTGGTTGTGATTGCTTCAAGTGTCTGTGCGTGTGTGTTGAGCGGACAGGGGTTTAGGACGTGATTCCGATGGAGGGATGCTAAGGGATTGAGAAGCGTAGCAGATGGAAATTGGTGGTGCAGCAGTGGTGGTTAACGGCTTGGGGCTACGATTGACGTTGTTGGGGAGCTACGGTGGTGAAAGGCTTCAGGATCTGTAAACAGGGGAGATGGCATCGGTTGAAGAGAGGGAGAGAACCGGTGGTGCAGTGGTTGTTGTTGAGGAGTAAGGTTGTCACCAGAGAAGGGGAACAGTGGGGAGATGTCGTCGGTTGATTTGGAGAGAGGGAGCTCGGTCGTTGTTTGGTTGAGAGGGAAATTGGGAGAGAGTAGATCGGGGAAGAAGGGGGTTGAGGTGGAATTGGATTTCCGATTGATTAGAGGGAAGAACCAGGTGAAGGTCTTGGCCGGAGAGATGGATTGAGGAAGACCGGTGAGGAAGACGATGTGTTTGCGTATAGAGAGAGAGAGAGAGGCTACGGGTAGAGAGAGAATGGGAGCTTTTGTGCCTAGAGAGAGAGAGAGAGTAGTCAATCCCCTGCAAATGAACGAATTCCTCTATTTAAATGCAGATTGGGATTGGAATTGGAATTATTATGTCGCACGACCCAATGCTTCGCTTTTCCATGCTTCGAGATGTCGCACGATTGGTCACGCCCATAACTGTTTCTGGCGCCAAAACCAGATTCTGAAACATTCCGAGTTAATTCTTTAAAAGCCCTAAGCAATTAATTCCCTGTAGGTCCTTTTGTCCGGGAAAAATACTAAAAAATACTTCCTTCGCGAGAAACTTATGAAATATTTCCGGAAGTCTCGGAACGGACCGGGAATTTACCAAAATGTCCCTTAGTGAAATTTTATCACATTAAAATGCACCTAAAAGGGTCGCGAATTGGATTGGCGTACTTACAGATATCAAGCATACTTCACGACCCTTTATAATATGTTTGCAAAGAAGATATAGGAACCAACTCCAATTCACCCATTCCTCTTTTTCAACAACAGCAAATGCAAGAGGAAGTATACTGTCTTGGGCATCAACACCCATGGCAATCAGTATTACCCCTTTATATCTACCATGCATGAATGTCCCATCAATAGAAATGACAGGCCGACAATGAGAGAAAGCTTCAATGCAAGGCCCAAATGCCAGAACACCCGTTGAAACATGTCCAATTCACCGACAGGAGGAGGAGGATGAGTATACTCAACAATTGTGCTGGGGTTGTATTTTTGGATGGATGCTAGGACGCGGGGTAACCTTATATAAGATTCCTCCCAATCTCCAAAAACCTCTGCAATGCCCTTCTGCTTTCCAAATCATGCCTTCTTATAGCCAATTTCCTTTCCAAACCTACTATTGATGTGTGCAATAACTACTCGAACCTTGATATCTGAATCGGCCTTAATAAGACCAACTACTTCCCGACCAATAAACTTTGCATCTATGTTGGGGTGATCTTGACTCTGTCCAGATATAAGCAGCAATGAGGAGCCTTATACTTGGTCACTTCCCAATAGCCATACTTCCTCCTACTCACACGAACATAAAAATTGCATGGATAATTTTTCAATAGACATTCAATTACCCATGTGTGAGGTGTGCTCGTTCTTACCCTGAACCGGCGATTGGTGCAAATATGGTTCATTTTCATATCAAATTACGCCACGTTCTTGCTAGAAAAATGTATCCCTTTAGCAATTTCATCTTTCTCTGGATCCCAAACTGGAAAACTAGGTTGCTGGTGGTAATCAAGGAAGCCTTCTTCTTGTCGAGCAAAACTACCAATATCACTGTAAAAAGGATAATCTGCTCTCACATACCCTCGATTTTTCGGCGCTTCATAATGAACAAAAGGTGTTTCCACGTCATCATCAATTGGCCCACTACTACCTTCTCCCAAATCGACATCAGAATCACTAATACCCTCTTGATATCCATCATCCTCTAGCATTACATCTACATCAGTATCCTTTTCTTCTTCATCTTCATAATCTACACCATATTCAGAATTATCATCATTAACCGGATCATTTTAGTATGCCCCATAATCATAATTAATTTGGTGTTTTGGTTGATGCAAGTGTATGTGTACTTGGACCAGCCCCAGCATCAAGGTTATAACTCAGTGAATACCCATAATTTGTCTTTGTGTGCATTGTTTCAAACTCAGGAAAGTGTCGATTTAGAATCAATTTCACAATCACATATTGCTGCAAATTACCCACCCCCCCCCCCCAAATTTAGCTAAAACAAACATTATATCCATGCACGCATCATCTTCAATACGGAAAGGGAAGTACTTACCAATCTCGCTATCAAAAGTATGAGGACACCTGTAAATGACTTCCAAGTCATATTGTGACCGATCTAAGCCCATCTTCTTATATAACTCATCAATCAACTCATTGTATCTCCATCAAGAATTAGCCTAATTGCACATTTTGACCCTTTTTGAAAATGAGGACCATCAAATGGTTGTTTATCATCACCTCCCCAATAGCACATGAAAATGATTGAACCCCGTTCATCTTTAACCCTACATTACGAAATCAAAGTGTTAAAACCTACATAACAAAAGCCTAACATTTATATCTGTAATATAGTAAAACACAGTTAAAAACTTATATTTTATATCTAAACACAAGTGAAAACAATGATTAAGATGATGTTAATTTACCTTGATTCTTGGTCTTCAACAATATGACGAAATAATATGATGTGAAGTGAAGATCTAAGTTTTTGTTTTTGTAGAGCAAGTACGAGAGAGAGAGGGGGAATGAATGAAACGAGAGAGAAAGGGAATGAATGAATCTGTAAAAGAGAGGGGATGAATGAATCTGTGGTGGAAAAACCTTATCTACTTAAAAGATAAAGATGAACTAGCTACACAGTGTAGCGATTTTGACTTTGACAGGTCAAATCGCTACACAGTGTAGCGAGTTTGGCTTCCTTAATTATGCATGATTAAAACTGACGTTAAACCCTAATTACATCAAAATCGCTACAGCGTGTAGCGAGTTTGACTAATCAAAGTCAAAATTACTACACCGTGTAGCGAGTTTTAAAAAGTGGTATAGTTTGGGAAATAGTTTGGAATGTGATGTATTTTGGGAAATAAAATTTAAAAAAGCAATTATTTGAGAAAAAAATCGATAAAAAGCATGACAACAAAAGTAAAATGCCCACAATACAACCTAAAATATTTTGAGAAAATAATAAAGTTACAAAATAAAGGTAAATGTGTTACAAAATTTGGTTTATACAATAATGTGTCAAGATGTTTTTTATTAGAGTGTGACAGGTCTTAAATCAATGCAATCAATAAAATATTGTGACCTCACTTTGTATATATCATGTTGTAAACTTCTTTTGTGCCCTAGCATTGCCCAATATTTTGAACGGGGTTTTTAACAAATGGCCCTGCGTACTATCAATTTATTGCATTTTAACATTTGTAATATCAAAACATGTCACCTACGTGCTTTCAGTTCATATCAATTTGACCAGATTTTTAAACTGGTGTTGAATATATAACGGGCTTGTCCATGTTGGAAATAAAAGGGGGTATAAATGTACATTATTGAAGTAGATAACACCCCCCCCCCCCAAAAAAAAAATCCAGAGTTTAAAGGGGTTTTAATATTAATTTAAAGAAATTCTTTATAAAATAAACTTTGAAAAAAAAATATTTTTAATTTTCCCAAACAATATTTACTAATGATTTCAGAATAAAATAAAACATTTTTTTAAAGAATTTTTTTGTCAAAACATATAACTATAAATACGATAAATATTTTTTAAAACATATAGCCATAAATATTACTATTATTAGAATCTCCCACCACATCAAAACATCACCACCATTGCTAACACCATCGCAATCACCATCACCATCTTTCCACCACACCACCCACCTTCGCCATCGAAATCATCAAATCTCCCAATTTAAAAAACAAAATCACATAATCAAAAGATCACCAAATCAAAATTAGATTCATAAACTTTAACACAATCGTGCACAATAAAAAATGAAATCTAACTAACACACACATATAGCACACACTTATCCCAAACTGAAAAAAAATTGCACTATGAGAATTTTGGGATTTCTAAGAGTTTGAAGTTGAGATGGGTGGAGTGATGGGCTGACATATAGGTGGAGGTTGGAGAAATCTAGGGCGACACACACGAGGGGAAAGGGGAAGAAAGGAAACGAGGGCCTAGAAAAAGAAATGGAGATCTAGATCTGAAAGAGTGGTGTGGGGAGAAGGAGGTGGTGGTGGCGGTGGAAGTGGGGGATGGCATGGAGGGTGTAGGGAGGAGGAGGTGGAGGTGGTGGTGGCGGAAGTGGGGGATGGCATGGAGGGTGTAGGGAGGAGGAGGTGGAGGTGGCGGTGGCGGAAGTGGGGGATGGCATGGAGGGGGTAGGCGGAGAAAAGGAAGAAGAATGGTTTTTTTTTTTTGTAATTTGAATTTAGATTTAAGTTAACGAGTTTTTTTTTTTAAAAAAAAAAAGGAAAGGGGAAGGTGTCCATAACTTAATATTTTAATTTTCAGAATCTATAGTTCAATAATGTACATTTGTACCCTCTTTTATTTCCAACGTGGACAAGCCCGTTAAGTTTTTAACACCAGTTAAAAAACATGGTCAAATTGATATGAAATGAAAGTACGCAGGTGTAACGACCCGAGCCCGTAGCCCGACCCGCTACATAGGCACCACACACTGGCCCACTAAGCACCTCCTCAATTGGGCTAACCACAATCCATCACAGGCCTCCAAAAGTCCAATGGATGATTTGATGCTTAGTAGTAGTGCATGAGCCTTCTATATATCACACTAAATTCCCACATATTTCTGATGTGGGATGGGGGATATCACAATCTCCCCCACTCAAACCCTTGCCGTCCTTGGCAAGGTCAATCAATATCCAGATCATACCCCCGGGCTAGCTCGCAAGCCTTAAGGCCGGGGTTCCGCTCTGATACCATTTGTAACGACCCGAGCCCGAAGCCCGTCCCGCTACGTAGGCACCACACACTGACCCACTAAGCACCTCCTCAATTGGGTCAATCACAGCCCATGACAGGCCTCCAAAATTCCAATGGATGTGATTCTTAGTTGTTGTGCATGAGCCTTCTATATATTACACTAAATTCCCACATATTTCTGATGTGGGATGGGAGATATCACAATCTCCCCCACTCAAACCCTTTCCGTCCCTGGCAAGGTCAATCAATACCCAGATCGTACCCCCGGGCTAGCTCGCAAGCCTTAAGGCCGGGGTTCTGCTCTGATACCATTTGTAACGACCTGAGCCTGTAGCTCGACCCGCAACATAGGCACCACACACTGGCCCACTAAGCACCTCCTCAATTGGGTTAACCACAGCCCATCACAGGCATCCAAAATTTTAATAGATGATTTGATGCTTAGTAGTAGTGCATGAGCCTTCTATATATCACACTAAATTCCCACATATTTCCGATGTGGGATGGGGGATATCACAGGTGACATTGTGAGTTTTGACAGTACAAAGGTTAAAATGCAATAAATTAATCGTACGCACGGCCATTTGTTAAAAAACTCATTTTGAACGAATGTAAAAACACATTTTGCACTAAAATGTATGTAAAATATTTAGTTATGCATGTAAAACTTAAATAACAATGTAAAAAATCATTTTTCTCTTATATTTCGTTGTCCGATTTTTATATGATGTAATAGGCATTTTATATTTCGTTGTGAGATTTTCATGGCTGGAGCGCTGCAGCAAACTAAGTGATTCAAACAACAACAACAACAACAACAAAGCCTTAGTCCCAAAATAATTTGGGGTCGGCTAACATGAATTCTCATATGTTATCGTGAAAAAAATAAATAAATAAAAAAATTAAATTAAATTAAATTAAAAAATAAAAAAATAATAAAAAATAAATAAAAAATAAAAATAAATAAAAATAAAATAAAAATAAAAAAGTAAAAAATAAAAAAATAAAAAATAAAAAAATCAACCCCCACATGGATTTTTGCCCTCCACTCCGGCCTCTTCAACACCATATTTTCATCCACTCCAAGTAAATTCATATCATTTTCAATTACTCTAATCCAAGTTTGTTTGGGTCTTCCCATACCCCTCGTCATTTTCTCATTTCTCCACTGTTCCGGCCTCCTAACCGGTGCATCACTCGGTCTCCTTCTCACATGTCCAAACCACCGTAGACGATTTTCCCTCATTTTATCCTCAATGGGCGCAACTCCTACTTTACCTGATCACCTCATTCCCAACCGATCCTTTCTTGTATGACCGCACATCCATCGAAGCATACGCATCTCCGCCACATTCATCTTATGCACGTGACACTGTTTCACGGCCCAACATTCGGTGCCGTAAAGCAATGCCGGCCTAATTGTCGTGCGGTAGAATTTTCCCTTTAATCTATTGGGCATGCCGCGATCACATAGGAACCCCGTAGCACTCTTCCACTTCAACCAACCTGCTTTAATCCTATGAGCCACATCTCCATCTAATTCTCCATCCTTTTGGATAATGGATCCAAGATAGCGAAAAAACTCAGAAGCTTGGATAATATTTCCATCAAATGTGACCGCCCCTGCCTCCCTACTTCCAACTCTGCTAAACTTACACTCCAAATATTCGGTCTTGCTTCGCTAATCGAAAACCTCGAGATTCCAAAGTGTGTCTCCACAACTCCAATTTACTTTCAACACCCTCTCTTGTCTCATTAATCGGCACAATATCATCTGCGAACAGCATACACTTTGGTATATCATCTTGGGTGACCTCGTCAATTCGTCCATTATCAAAGCAAAAAGAAAGGGGCTAAGTGCGGAACCTTGATGCACTCCAATCTTTATAGGGAACTCTTCGGTCTTCCCAACACTAGTGCGTACACAAGTACTAACTCCATTATACATGTTCTTGATAATATCAATATATTTCTTTGAAACACCCTTCTTTGCTAATGCCCACCAAAGTACCTCTCTTGGCACTTTATCATATGCCTTCTCCAAATCAATGAAAATCATATGCAAATCTTTCTTTTGATCCCGATATTTCTCCATGGTTTGTCTCATAAGATATATTGCCTCCATAGTCGATCTTCCTGGCATAAACCCAAATTGGTTATCCGAAATATCCACAATTTTTCTCATCCTTTGTGCAATCACTCTTTCCCAAAGTTTCATAGTATGGCTCATTAGTTTGATCCCCCGATAGTTGGCACAATCTTGGACATCACCTTTATTCTTATACAAAGGGATCGGAATACTCTTCCGCCACTCCAATGACATTGTGTTAACTCTCCATATCTTGTTAAATAGCGTTGTTAACCAATCTACTCCCCTCTCCCCGAAACATCTCCAAACCTCAATTGGTATACCATCCGGTCCAACGGCTTTCTTCAATCTCATCTTTTTCATTGCCATTTCCACTTCACTCTTTCGAATTCTCCGCATAAAATCTCGATCAACCATACTCGAAGAGATATTTAAATCTCCAACATCCTGCTCTTGACCGCCATTGAACAAGTTATCAAAGTACGAACTCCATCTATCTTTTATCTCTTTATCCCCGACTAACACTCTTTGGTCTACATCCTTCACACATTTAACCGTCCCAATATCTCGTGTCCTCTTATCCCTCATACGAGCGAGTCTGTAGATCTCCTTTTCCCCTTCTTTTGTATCCAACTTATCATAAAGTTTCTGATTCACCTTTGCTCTTGCGTCTCTTACTGCTTTCTTAGCATCTCTTCTAGCTTCCTTATACTTCTCATAGTTCTCGTCGCTCCTGCATTTCCCCAATAATTTGTAGCATTCTCGCTTGCCCTTTATTGCTTGTTTTACTTCCTCGTTCCACCATGATGTGTCCTTACTTGGTGGCCCATTTCCTCTAGATTCTCCAAGGACTTCTTTCGCCACCTCCTTTATGGTATGTACCATCTTAGTCCAAGTCGAATCTATATCCATATCCTCCATATTATCCGCCCAAATACCGGTATCGACCATCTTAGCTACAAATTTCGGTTGATTTTCCCCTTGAAGTCTCCACCACTTGATTCTAGGGTCTACCTGTGATTTTCTCTTCCTCGAAATTCTCTTACTTCGAAAATCAAGTACCACCAGTCTATGTTGAGTTGCTGTGCTCTCACCCGGAACAACCTTGCAATCTGTATAACTCTTTCTACAAGTATTTCTTACTAAGAAGAAGTCAATCTGACTCGCATTACCTCCACTCCTATAGGACACCAAGTGAGATTCTCTCTTCTTGAACCAAGTGTTCATTATAAAAAAATATATATATATTTAAACGTGTGCATAGAAGAAAGAAGATGTAGGTGGGAAGAAATCGTATTTATTGCTACTATAACTATCCAAACAAACCAAGTAGGCACAAAAATCAAATAGAAAAATAAGTTCAACACCCATCGTCCTTTGTCCATCTTTGTGTCACAGCTGAAAACTAAGTTCAACACCCATCGTCCCTGCTTCCTCCATGTAAGCTGTCCATAATGAGGATCTTTCCTTATTATGATATTGTTTATAGTATTTGAATCTTTCTTCATCTTCATCACTGTCAGTGTCATTATACTTCAACCACGGTCGACCTGTAGAACTGTCCAGTACTCCTGTGGCTGCTGAGTTTTGGATGGTGGTCGTCCCCTCTTTCAGATCACACTTGTACACAGGACGAATTGCACTCCTATAAGCATTCCCATAAACCTTTAACTCCCGGTAATCTTGATACATCTTCATACAAAGGCTTCCTTCAAATTTAGACCAATCTTCCTCCTTAAATTGTGGAAATAGGAGCTTAAAGAAATCAAATGACAGGAAACCCAGCCACACGTGTCTTTTAAATTTTTGAAATTGATAACTATGTACTTGCGGTGGAGGCTGCATCTGTCCCGGTATCATGTCAAACCGAATAGTAAAATTACGCCCAGAATTGATTAAGTAAGCACAAAGAGCAAAACCGAGAATATTTCCATTACACCAACCCGATGGTAGTTGTAGCCAGTTCATATGATGTTCGCCATTCTGCTGACCGAACCACTTTGGAATGTTGTTTCCGGGAACAAGAATACTGAATCGATGGTTTGCAACAAGGTGTCCCTGCACCATGAATAATGTATATGCCCTTTTAAGTCAAAATTTGTGCTGTGTATGTGTGTGGTTAAATTGTTGACTTTAGAGAAGAAACTATAAAACTAACCTGAAGCAGGGAATGCAGCACCAAATCAACCGATTTTTCCCAGCCCCCCTCCTTATCGGTAGGCATACTGAGCTTCCATAATGTTTCGTACTTTGTGAAATCGTAGAAGCTTGTCAATCTCGGACAGTCACTTGCTTGTAGTATAGCAATACCGGATGGTAGTCCTTGCAATTTTTCAAGTTTATCACAATTTGAAACATCAAGGATTTTGAGTTGGGGAAGTTGACAGATGCTATAAGGTAAATACTTGAAGGGGTTGTGACTTAGGTCCAACTCTTCCAGAGAGAACAAAGTACTGACATCAACCGGAAACTTTCCCTCTGAGATGTTGCACCGACTGACATTTAGTTTCTTGATGAACCCATAACTTAATAACGGAGGCTGCTCCGAACCAGATTTGGAGTCTGAAATTCTTGTGAATAACAATGAAGACATCAGTGTATCACACTCGTTCAATGATAAGGTTTTGAGGTTCTTCAAGAACTCAATCGAGAATGGTACTTTTATGATTCCACTTACATCTAAAAACAGCTCCTCTAAAGATTGAATCTGTGCCAAGCTGTTAGGCAATTTCTGAAGCCTTAAGCAGAAAGCTACATCAAGAGTTCTTAAACAGTTTAACCTGCCAATGGTCTCTGGAAGGCTCCTTAGATAATAACATCTATGGAGATTCAAGAAAATCAGACCTGTGAGATTTTCAAATGATTCGGGCAATTTTTCAATTGAGGTGAACTCCAAATAAAGCTTCAATAATGTTCCCATATTCTTAGAGATTTCAGGAAACTCTGTCAGACCTTCACAGTAGGAGAGAATAAGAGTCTCCAGGGATTCCATCTGTATCGGGGATGGTAGACTCTTAAGTTTTTTGCAGGACTTCAAACTTAAGAAAACAATCTGCTTTAGATCTGTCAGTGATGGATGAACCTCTACCAAATTCTCACACCCGTCAAGATTTAGTGACTTGAGATTTGGGGTCCCCTTGAGGTCCGGGGTCGATTTGAGCTTGATAGAATAACTTAGGTCGATGTATGTCAACTTGTCCGAATTCTGTTTAGAAACAAAAAGAACATTTAAAGATGTTTCTATGAGTATAAACCAAAGTAATGACTTTAGCTCATAAGTCCTTATTCGGATGTTAAACATTACGAGAACAGCCCTTCTTCCAAAGATAAATCAATTAAGATTAAGATCCTGAGAGGAAGTAGTAATTAACAGTAGTGTTTACCTTTCTTCCTCTCCAAAGTTGGATGATGTTGCTGCAAGGCATTTCAAGTCCAACAAGCTTCTCTACTTTAAAACTTTCTGGCAACGACCCTAAATTGTACCCTTCCCAGGTAAGCCATTGCAACTTGCTAGGAAGAGAGAGGGTATTATATTGCAATGAATACTTATCCTGGCTGAAATACAGAAACCTAAGTTCAAGCATGTTTTTAAAAGTATCTGCACTAAAGCTAATGATTTCTCTTTGTTCATACAAGTCCAAGTAAATGCCTTCAACTGCATCCATTCCCTACAAGCGTAGAACAAAACAGTGAGTATGCATATATCACTAACCATACTTTTACCAATGAAAATGCCAACTTTCTAAGTTAGCATCAATTTATTTTGGACGCTTACCGTTTCGCTCGTCAGTACATGACAAACATCTTTATAATGCCATAGCCTGCTATGTTCACCAGGCCTGCTAGAGACATTACGAACGATGTGCCACCCCATTTCTTGAATTCGGTCATGCATACAAAGGCATCCTTTTAAAACTGATACTAGAGACTTCTGTATAAGAACACTTATTCCTATGCCTGCAAAGAAATCAAAACTGTCGAGTATTTTAGTTGCAAAATCCCTCCTCTTTCCTTTGAAAAAACATGCAATGTCTAAGAAGATTTTCTTCTCCGTCTCTCTTAGACCATCAAAGCTTATTTTCAATATCTCATAAACTTTATCTTCAGGAACAACTTCAAGTCTTTTCAAGGTACTTCTCCACTCTATCATGTTTCTGCCATCCAGAAATGAACCCAACACTTTAAGGGCTAAAGGAAGACCAGCAGCATAATGTACAACCCATTTGGAGTGTTCCGTGTGCTCTTCTGGTGGGGTATTTCTCCCAAATGCATAAATACTGAAGAGCTGAATAGCTTCGGCATCATCTAACATGACAGACTTATAAATCCTATCCACTTTAGCTATCTTCAGACATTGTTCATCTCGTGTCGTTATTATAATTCTACTCCCTATACCAAACCAATCCCTGCTCCCAACTAATGCATCAAGTTGGCAATCGTCATCCACATCATCAAGAACAAGAAGAATCTTTTTGTGGCGTAGCCTCTTGGCCATAAGTTGCCTTCCTTCAAGGTCACTCGATACCTTCACATCTCGTTCAGACAAAAGGTCAGAAAGAACTTTCCCCTGCAAAGAATGTAGACCAGAAATTTTTGAAACTTCTCTAATACTTGCGACCTAGCTTCTACCTTGAAACTCATTTAAAATTTCATTATAAACAGCCCAAGCTAGAGTTGTCTTCCCGGCACCACCCATTCCCCATATCCCTAAGATTTGAACATTGTTTGAGGTTGGATCTAACAGAGACTTCACTTCCTGCACACGAGGTCTTATTCCAACTAGATTTTTTGCAGCACTTGAACTTATGTGACACTTGCGGGAAATCTCTTGAACAATTTTTACGATGCACTCTGATTCATTCCTGTAGATATGAAGCAATAACTTAACATAGGATTGGCAATTCTCGAAGAAATTAAGCAACTATGCACATATTCAGGGTCACACTTTGTCCAGCCACAAACTTTATATTACAGCTAAAACTAAAAGGACATAATGTAGAAATATACTTCAAGATAGATGGAGGTTTTATTCCAACATGGTATTTTGCCACTGGAGGGGCCAGCACGACCACAGTGCCCTGTATGAAAATCTCACTACTGCTCCCATGGACTTTGATGAAATATGAGTGCTTAGAACTAACAGTAAAATGCACTTGTGATAATAAGTTTCTTCGGTTTTGCAACTCATTTCTACTTGACTCGATGATTTAATCACTATTTCATTGCATCAAGCCATCAACCAGTACAAATTTAATTCGTAATCATTATTACTCAATAGAGTCATATTGGTATAAGATCTAGGCCAACATATCAGACTCGCTGAGCATAACAGGTACACTTTGAAATGGTCCGTAGGTTGAATACCCTTGGTCGTTTCTTAGCAAACTTTGGACTTTGTAAGAGGGTTCGTCTACTAGTATATGAGGGTCTGAGGAGAAAAATAACAAATGAAGGAGGCATGGTTTAAAAACAACGATAATTGTTAGTATTGGAGATGTAGCTACAGATGTGACTACACGAACAACAACATCAGGTTCACATGAAGACAAGAGTCCACTCGGCTCAAAACTCCACACGGCTCAAAACACTCCTAGGCCGGATCGAGTTACTTGATCATCACTTCTTGTAAAGATTGTGTATATCTCTTAATTGATTGTAATTATCCTATCTTAGGAAACTAGCCTTTTGTATTTAGGTAGAAGATCTATTCCATAATAACTATTGTACTATATAAACTTATTATTTTGTGAATAATAAGAATAAGTTTTGTCCGTTAACATGGTATCGGAGCACCCACAATCCAACTCCCCAAACCCTAATTCTTCTTCGGCCACCGCCGTCTCTAGACTCTCTACCATGTCTGCCACCACTTCACCCTCTCCAACCCGGCCGATCCCAGCAACCCCATTATCCTCGTTAATTTATCTCAATGCAAACCACTCACGCCTCTCACCTGCGCATCTCAAATCACATCCTTACTATTCGGCCTAGACCTCCTCAAATTTGTTGATGGCTCCCACCTCAACCCCCTGCCAAAGTCATGGCAGACAATAAAGAAACAGACAATCCTACTTATACCACCTGAAACCGTTCAAGATCGACTAATCCTAGGCTCTCTTATAGGAAACCTTGATCCATAGCCCCACTTGTCACTCGGGCCAAAACCTCTAATGAACAGGTAAAAGCCACCCTTGAGTCCCTCACCAAAACCACCCAATCTATCCCCGACTACATGCATACCATCAAATCTTGTACCGACAAATGGGCAAACCTAAAACCTATGGACTCTGAGGACATTGTTGCTAAGATCCTCAAGGGTCTAGATTATGAATCATACAAACCTATCATCGACTCTATCCGAGCCCGTGACTCACCTATCACTTTTGAAGCCATGCATGCATGAAAAACTCTTCCACCATGAACTAACCCTACAACACACCAACTCCCCTGCTCCCTTCCCTGCTTCCGCTCACACATCACAAGCCCGTTCCAATTCCTTTCAGCCCTACCACTGTAACAACCCCTCCTCCCCTGGTGTGATCACATCAGCGCCCACACAATCCAACACTCCCAACTCCATTGGCACAGCTCCATTCAAAAAGGCAAATGTCAATACTGTCGTATTGTTGGGCATGTTATCTCCCCGTGTCACCAGTTCAAACGTGACTACCCCTCTGTCCACTTTCCACCACCAAACCCCTTTTCTTGGCCCAACTGCCCCAACCCTCAAGTTCGCACTGCCACTGCTCCACCTCATGCCCCACCCTCATCCTGCTTACCGGCAGTGGCGCCACCCATCATCTCACCAATGACCTCTTAAATCTTGTCCTTCACCCTTCACCGCCTTACAATGGCAGCAACGATGTGATCACAGGTGATGGCTTATCACTCTCAATCTCTAATATAGGTTCATTCACTCTATCTTCCACTACTACTCAATTTTTTAACAATGTTCATGCTCTCCAAATCTCTCGCAATATATTATTTGTCTCTCAATTTTGCCTTGATAATAATGCAACCGATGAATTCTCACCTTCTTCTTTTGTTATCAAGGCACTAACGACGAATCAAACCCTGCTCCATGGAAGCCTTGATCATGGAGTCTACATCTGACATCCACCTCCTCCTCGAGCTCACCACAGTCTCCATCTCGGCTCAATCTTGGCATCATTATGGCATCCCTCTCCCCCCTCTCTTTTTTACGCAATCATTTTTCTTTGTCAGTACCGTCCAATTATTCCTTTCCTTGTAATTCATGCAAATAAAAGTCACAAGTTACCGTTTTCTTATTCTTCTCTTCACCCTAACGGCCAACAACGACTACCCTCGAGAAAATGGGAAAACAAACAACAATCAATTGGAAGGTGGAAGGTGGAAGGTGGAAGGTTAGCAATTCATCCAAATCGAGGAGTGTTTCGATTAACAAGTGGGTGATATCGAATTGGAGGGCTTCTTCAAAGACCGGTGAAGATAATAAGCTTAGTGGGGATGACGACGAAGACGTTGGATTTAGGGATTTTGACCGAGATGACATGTCGGATAATGGATTAAAGGAGCAAAGTCCGATTCAATCACTGGATGGTGATATAGGGGGGAAAATTTTGTTGGTCATAAGCGAGACGGTAGGCTTAGGGTTTCGACAACGGGCTCACCATTGCTAAGCTCAAGCTCTAATGGGCACTATTACAAAAGTAAAAAATTAGTTGAAACTTCATTTATAATCGTCAATTATGTCTAACTTGGATTAGGGAGGGGAGGTGAAGGTATTTTTTGTGAAGAATGAGTGGGCGGCGATCATAGGCGGGTGAGTGTGGCGGCGGCCAAAGGAGGTAAAAAGTGGGTGAAGAGAGGGGATTGGTGGTGGGTGACGGAGAAGAAGGGTGAAGAAGCAAGATCCAAGTTGAGACTTAAGAGGGGGTTAATTGGTAAATAAATAATTTACATTGCAGCCCTTTTATTTTTTTATTTTACACTTAAAACCATTGTAGTTATGTTATATTAATTGAATTGATTTTCCAATTTTGCCCTTTAAAAAGTGGGTCACATGCATTGCATATGTCACTGAAAAAATGGATGAGGTACTATTGTTGCATTTTTTCCAATAGATGAGGTACTATGTTTGCAACGAAACTAGTTTAGGTATAAAATCCAAACAAGCCCTACGGTTAGGGTACTATTGTTGCATTTTTTCCAATAGAAAATGAATTAAGTCGAAAAATTGCTGCCATTCACACAATTAAAACTGTTCAAACCGATGGAGGAAGTGAGTTTATGAACCGACAGATTATTGTTTATCTTAAAACCTAAGGGACACGTCATCAATGTACTTGCCCCCATACGCCTCAACAAAATGGAACCGTTGAGCGCAAACATAGGCATATTAATGAAATGGGGCTATGTTTATTAGCCCGATCTAGAGTCACTCAACTTCATTGGCTAGAAGCATTTTCTACAGCAGTTTTCTTGATAAATCGGTTACCTATGAGATTATTGGGGTATGTCTCACCTTATCAAAAACTTTAGTAATGCACCCCGGATTAAACCTTCCTCAAGACCTTTGGTGTCTTTGCTTTCCTCACCTAGTGTCATATAACTGTCATAAACCTATGACCAAGTCCACTCCTTGTGTCTTCTTAGGGTATGACAAATTTCGTAAAGGTTACCGTTGTCTTGACCAATCAACGGGTCGCCTTTACATCTCTAGACATGTGGTGTTTAATGGAACTGTTTTCCCCATGTCTACTACATCTTCTACAGGTAATGTCTCAGGCCCAGGCCAGAGCCAGCCATCTGCTTCCGCTCTAACTCAGCCTGCTCCTTGCCTCTCTGAAACTGTCCACTGCCTTCAGCCCGCTTCACTAGCCGGCCTGACAGTTCTTCCCACGGCCTGCCAATTGCCATTGGGCCTGCCCAAGCAGCCTTCGGTGCTAGCTAACCAGGCCCTCTTGGCCCCCTTCACTCCAGACCGGCCAGCTCCAGACAGTCCACCGGTCACGCATTCATCTTTGGGCCTCCAACCTAGTTCCCATCATGGCGCTTCACATACTGGCAGTCCCTCTATGCCAGCCCAGTCTGTTTCTACTAGACCAGCAGCGCCTAGTTCAGAGCCTTCTCATGGCCCAGTCTCTGATCATAAGCCCACTGAGCACCCCACTGTTACACGCTCCAAGGCTGGAGTATTTAAGCAACGGCTATTTGCAGACTTAGCTCAATCTGCAGACACCACCGGCCGGCACCCACTCCCACAGTCTCTTGTTGCATATGCTCCCACTTCTCCGGACTTTGAGCCGAGAACTCTCAAGCAAGCAGCCCCCATTCAACACTGGAATCAGGCCATGCTTGATGAACTCTCCGCAACGCACAAGAATAAAGCATGGTCGTTAGTTTCTCGCCTTCCCGCTATGCATGTCGTCGGTAGTAAGTGGATCTTTAAAGTCAAACGAAAGGCTGATGGGTCTGTTGAACGTCACAAAGCCCATCTTGTTGCTCAAGGCTATACACAGCAAGAGGGAATTGATAATGATGAGAAATTTAGCCCCGTGTTTAAACCTCCTACTATTCAGACTCTCTTGGCCATAGCTCATTCTCGCTCTTGGCCCCTACAACAACTAAATGTCCGTAATTCATTCTTGAATGGTCTACTTCAAGAAGAGGTTTACATGGCACAACCCCCAGGTTTCACCCATCCCAACTTTCCGAACCATGTTTGCTGACTGCATCGGGCTATTTATGGTTTTAAACAATCTCCTAGGGCGTGGTTCCAACGCCTTCATGATTTTCTGCTCTCCATTGACTTTTTCAACAGGAAAGCCGACAGTTCATTGTCCATTCGACATTTGGGTAATTCCATTGTAGCTATCCTGGTCTACGTTGATGATTTTATTGTCACCGGATCATCTTCTACGGAAGTCTCTCGGGTCATTGATCAAATTTGTGGTACTTTTGATAGTAGGAGGCTTGGAAAGTTAGGCTTCTTTCTTGGCATTGAAACTTGTTAGAGCATCTCCAACGGTACTCTAAAATTTCAAAATAGAGCATTATTTTGCTCCAATGGAACTCTAAACCTTACTCTATTACGAAGCAACTCTATTTCTTGCACCAAATTTGGTGCCAGGGATAGAGTTGCGCTATCCTGTTTTCCTCTCTATTTTTTATTTTTTTTTGAAAATCTTATTTTTTTAATTTTTTTCGATATATATGAAAAGATTTTATTATATAAAATATGAATAACGTAATATACTCCCTCCATCCCAGCTTAAGCTTCACCAATTACCCAAAAGGGCGTCCCGTTACAAGCTTCACCTTTCCTAAAATGAAAAAGGTTTATTAATATTCTATTATACTCACTAACTTTTCTCTCTCCCACAGTTAAATTATGGGTCCCACTTGTCATATCCATTCACTTCTTCCCTCTCACAACCCTTCTCCCACTCCCATTATTTTTTAATATATATATTACTTTCTTAATTTGCGTGCTTCACCAAAATGGTGAAGCATGGACCGGAACGGAGGGAGTATTTATATAAGGGAAATAATAATGAATATTTCAAGAATATTTTTATTTGGCATAAGATTTAAAGCAAATTGTTGGAGAAGTTTGGTGTGAAAATTGCACAATTATAGAAAATAGTGCAAATTTTACACCAAACCGTTGGAGATGGTCTTACTCCTCGGACACTCTAGTGCTCAATCAAGCTAAGTACGCTTCTGATCTCTCGCGAAAATTTCATATGGAAGGTAGTAAACTAGTATCCACTCCCTTAATTCCAGGCACTTGTCTTTCAGCTTTAGAGGGTGATCCTCTACCTGATGTTACTATGGACCGAAGTATGTTTGGTGGGCTACAATACCTCACCTTAACGAGACCGGACATTGCGTTTGTCGTGAACCAAGTTTGTCAGTTCATGCACAGTCCTCGGACCTCCCACTTCCTTGCAGTCAAATGAATCTTACGGTACGTAAAAGGCACTATCTCGCTTGGCTTACAATTGAGTCGATCTCCGGATACCACCTTAAGGGCTTATTCTGATTCGGACTAGGCTGGGTCCCCATATGACTGACGGTCTACAACATGGGCATGTGTTTTTGTCGGGCCAAATTTGGTTGCCTGGACTGCTAAGAAACAAACCACGGTGGCTCGTTCTAGCAGCGAAGCGGAGTATAGGGCCTTAGCTACTACGGCAGCAGAACTCCATTGGTTTTCTTACCTATTTCGAGAACTCGGGTTATTCTTGTCTCCTCAATTTTTCTGTGATAATGTCTCTGCTTTTCACATGTCCCATAATCCCCTTTTTCATGCACGGACGAGACACATTGAAATTGATTATCACTTCATCAGGGAGCTCCATCAACGAGGTTTCTTGTAGTTATCCTACGTCTCCACGTTTGATCAGCTTGCAGATATCTTCACCAAGGGCCTCTCTTGACCACGGCTTGATATGTTATCCTCCACCCACGTGAGTCACACGGCTAGGCAATCTTCACAGATTGTTGAGTTGATTTAATTGGTGTATCTTAGGTAAGTTGATATGTGAATATTGTAATAGTTATCTCCCCATAATTAGGAGCAATCATATACTAGAATATTTATAGATTTCTCATTCACCCAAAATTGATTTTGAGAAAATAAATACACTATCTTAATCTACACAAAACGTAAATTACAGTATTGCAGCTTCATTTTGTAGGATGGTATGGCTCGACATTCTGCTGGCGAGGCGGGCGCCTCACCTAGGCTGAGGCGGGCGCCTGGAAGGCCGAAGCTGGGGCCGTGGATTGAAGCTTTGAAGCGGCCGCATGGTATAGGCGAGGCGGGCGCATCAGAGGCAGTAGTTGTGGTCGTGGCTTGGCGTCGCCAGGCGGGTGCATGGGGTTGCTGAGGCGGGCGCCTCAAGGCCAGCGGGGGGTTTTGGAATTACGGGCTTTCTGTTTGTTTAGTCTTCTAGTTGGGCTAGGGTTTGTGTCAAATATAAGTAGATTGTAACCCTATGTAACTGATGATGCACATAAAAATACAGAGGTAGTAGTTCAAAACCCCAAAATAATTCCATCTCTTTCTCTTTCGATTTCTCAATTGCTTTTGTGTGTTCTTGGTTATTGTCAATTGCTTCCGCTGCGTTACACAACAACTGGTAACAGAGCACGGCTGCGATGGCTGGGGTTAATTCTATCACCGTGAAGTCCGACGTTCAGAAGTTTGATGGGCATGGAAACTTTGCGTTGTGGCAGAGGAGGGTGAAGGATTTTCTGGTTCAAGCAGGCTTGGAAAAAGTTCTTCGATATTCGACTAAACCCGATGATATCGAAGGACCATGAAGGAGTTGCAAGAACGGGCTGTTTCTTCAATACGGCAGTGCCTTGCAAATGAGGTGGTGTATCATGTGATTGATGAAGAATCACCAATGAAGGTTTGGGAGATTTTGGAGGGCATGTATATATCGAAATCTCTGTCAAACAAGTTGCATCTTAAGCAACGGTTGTATGGGCTTAAGATGGCAGAGGGTTTAGACCTAGAATCTCATATACACACGTTTAATCAAATACTCAACGATTTGGTTAGGGTGGGGGTGACGTTCGAGGAGGAGGACAAGGCATTGATATTGTTGAATTCGTTGCCTACTTCTTCAACATACGAAAACCTTATTACTACGTTGACTTGGGGGAAGGACACTGTGGAATTGCAACCGGTCACAGAAGCTCTTCTAGCTTTTCATAAACGGAAGAAGTCCGTTGATGAACCTGCGGGTGAAGGGTTATTTGTGAAGGAGAATCAGGAACGTGGGAGAACCCAGTCCCGGGATAATTCGCAAAGGCAGAATTCTCGTTCGCAGTCAAGGAAGAAGTATAAGGGGAATTGTTTCAAGTGTGGGCAGAAGGGGCACAAGAGGCAGAATTGTCCGGAGAAGGGGAACGGTAAAGGTAAAGCAGGCTCTTCAAAGTCAGTTAATGTGGTTGAAGATTGCTCGGAAGACGTGGATGGTGATATGCTCACGACTTCATCAGCTGTAGAGCACCCGACAGATTGCTGGATTCTGGATTCGGCATGTTCTTTTCATGTGATGGCGAATCGTGATTGGTTCGATACCTACAGGTCAGTTAATTCTGGTATAGTTACTATGGGTAATGGTGCTACATGTAAAATTGCTGGCATAGGAACTATAAGAATTAAAATGTATGATGGTGTGGTTAGAACGTTATGTGATGTTAGACATGTACCAGAGGTTTCTAAAAATCTGATTTCATTGGGTACCTTGGATGCAAACGATTTGACCTATAAAGCACAAAGTGAAGTATTGAAAGTTGTTAAGGGAGCTATGGTGGTGATGAAAGGTGAGAGGGGCTCTAAAAACATTTACAGGTTGCTAGGAAGCACGATTGTAGGTGGAGTAACATCCGTAGAATCTGAGGTAGATACTGATGCCCTTCTATGGCATATGAGGCTTGGTCACATGGGTGAAAGGGGGATGCGTGAACTTCATAAACGCAAGTTGTTGAAGGGTGTGAAGACTTGCAAACTTGAGTTTTGCAAGTATTGTGTCCTTGGAAAGCAAAACAAGGTGCAATTCAAAGACAGGTAAACATACAACAAAGGGTATCCTCGATTATGTTCACTCAGATGTGTGGGGGCCAGTTAGAACAGAATCAAGAGGACATTATTATTTCGTCACGTTCATTGATGATTTTTCGAAGAAGGTTTGGGTTTACTTCATGAGGCACAAGTCAGAAACTTTTGAGAAGTTCAAGGTGTGGAAAGCTGAAGTGGAAAATCAAACAGGGAGAAAAATCAAGTGTTTGAGAAGTGATAATGGGACGGAGAACACAGATGGCGAGTTCAAGAAGTTCTGTCGAGAGCATGGAATCAAGAGGTACTACACAGTACGCAGGACACCACAGCAAAATGGTGTGGCCGAAAGGATGAACAGATCTATTGCAGAAAGGGCTAGGTGTCTACGATTCAATGCAGGGTTGGCGAAGAACTTTTGGGCTGATGCGGTGAGTATGGCATGTTTCTTGATAAACAGGTCACCTAGAGCTTCATTGGATAACAGGTTTGCGGAGGAGGTATGGACGGGTAATGAGGTAGACTTCACCGATATCCGGGTGTTTGGGTGTCCATCCTATGTGCATATTCCTGGTGAAGAGAGGTCGAAGCTTGACCCAAAGTCAAAACAGTGTATCTTTCTCGGGTATGAAACAGGTGTAAAAGGATACAAGCTTTGGGATCCCAAGTCAAGCAAGGTGGTGATCAGTAGGGACGTGGTCATTGAGGAAAAGGCTATGTTGAAGTGTACTCAAGATGATAAAGAGAAGGTGCCAGAAAACAAAGGAAGCGAGAAGCTGGTTATTGAGGTGGAGTTACATGAGGATGAAACTGATACGGATCTCACTCATCCGGATTCAGAGGTGACTACACAGGAAACTGAAGCGGCTAGTACTTCAGTTGGGAGACCTAAGAGAGTAATCAAACCACCGGTCAGGTATGGGTTTGAAGACATGGCTTCATATGTTCTTGTTCTTAGTAGTGGAGACCCAAATTCTTTTAAGGAGGCAATAAACAGTCCGAAAAAGGATAAGTGGGTAACGGCTACGGCGGAGGAGATGGAGTCTTTATATAAGAACGATACATGGGATTTGGTGGAACTTCCTAAAGGGAAGCGCGCTTATTGAAGTGGTAGTTGGGTTTTCAAGAGTAAAGAAGCGGTATCAGAAAAAGAGGGGGAAAAGTTCAAGGCTCGATTGGTAGCAAAGGGATACTCGCAGCGAGAGGGGGTGGATTATAATGAAATTTTTTCGCCTGTTGTGAAACATACTTCCATTCGGATTGTGTTGGGTCTTGTAGCGCATTATGATTTGGTGTTGGAACAAATGGATGTAAAAACTGCGTTTCTACATGGTGAGTTGGATGAGCAGATTTTCATGGAACAACCATGGGTTCACGGAGCCCGGGCAGGAGCAGTTGGTTTGTAAATTGAAGAAATCACTTTATGGGCTGATGCAATCTCCGAGGCAATGGTACACGAGATTTGATTCCTACATGGTGAGTATTGGCTACAAGAGATGTGAGTATGATTGCTGCGTTTATGTGAAGAGCCTTGATGATGGCTCATATATTTTTCTGCTACTTTACGTGGATGATATGCTTATCACGGGTAGAAGCAAGAATGAGGTCAATCAGTTGAAGGCCTTGTTGAGTAAAGAGTTTGACATGAAGGATTTGAGGGAAGCCAAGAAGATTCTTGGGATGGAGATTTGCCGAGACAGGAAATCTAGGAGATTGTGGTTGTCTCAAGCCAGCTACGTGGAGAAGGTGTTGGAAAGGTTCAATATGCGAGATGCAAAACCTGTAAAGACACCATTGGCGAGTCATTTTAATCTATCTGCCTCAGATTCCCCGAGTTTAACTGAAGAAATTCAGAGTATGTCAAAGGTTCCCTATGCAAGCGCAGTGGGATGTCTCATGTATGCTATGGTTTGCACTAGGCCAGATTGGACGCAAGCTATTGGTGTGGTTAGCAAGTATATGGTGAATCCGGGTAAAAGGCATTGGGAAGCAGTTAAGTGGATTCTTAGATACTTGAAGGGCACTATGAGTTATGGCATCATGTTTTAAGGAAAGAGTGAGGAGCTTTCTGTTGTGGGGTATGTAGATTTCGATTATGCGGGTGATTTGGATCGGAGGCGGTCGACTACGGGTTATGCGTTTACACTCGCAGGTGGACCCATATGTTGGAGGTCTATGATTCAGTCTATTATTGCATTGTCTACAACGGAAGCAGAGTACATGGCAGCTGTTGAAGCTGCAAAGGAAGCCTTATGGCTTCAAGGCTTAGTCAACGAATTGGGCATTCAGCAAGGTGGAGTGAAGTTGCTTTGTGACAGTCAAAGCGCGATTTTTCCGGCAAATAATCATATTTATCATCAACGGACGAAACATATTGATGTTCGGTTTCACAAGATTCGGGAGTTGATTGATATGGGTGAGGTTGTGTTAGAGAAGGTTCACACCGACATGTTGACAAAGCCGGTTACTACTGACAAGTTCAAGCATTGCTTGGATTTGTTGCACATCTCTAGCTCTTAGAGATGGAGGGGTTCGAGTATTGGTTCCTTGTATCTTATATTGGGTTGGGTGAATGCTCGCCAAGGTGGAGATTGTAGGATGGTATGGCTCGACATTCTGCTGGCGAGGCGGGCGCCTCACCTAGGCTGAGGCGGGCGCCTGGAAGGCCGAAGCTGGGGCCGTGGATTGAAGCTTTGAGGCGGCCGCATGGTATAGGCGAGGCGGGCGCATCAGAGGCAGTAGTTGTGGCCGTGGCTTGGCGTCGCCAGGCGGGCGCCTCAAGGCCCGGGGGATTTGGAATTACGGGCTTTCTGTTTATTTAGTCTTCTAGTTGGGCTAGGGTTTGTGTCAAATATAAGTAGATTGTAACCCTATGTAACTGATGAGATTATTGCACATAATAATTCAGAGGTAGTAGTTCAAAACCCCAAAACAATTCCATCTCTTTCTCTTTTGGTTTCTCAATTGCTTTTGTGTGCTCTTGGTTATTGTCAATTGCTTCCGCTACGGTGCACAACACATTTCATTTAAATAAAAATGAAAATTTTGTCAAAAATTGGTCAACGCCAATTTTCTCAAACAAAATTTCCAACAAAATGATGAGAGGGACGAATGAGAGTGATGAGAAAATATACCCATTTGCAGTGACAGATACATCGCATCCAGAAATGCTGGCTGCTTCAAACAAAGCCTCCTTCCATCTGTGAACCACGTCATTCTTGTACCGAGCTTCATGTTTCCGAAATGCTTCCTCGTAACAACCGTTTTGTCTCCTTACATGAAACGGATCAACATTGTAAAAGACCGGAATTACAGTTTGACCCATCAGCTTATGGCAATCCATGATCTTGACCAATTCATCCAAGCACCAGGATGAAGCTGCGTACTTTTCAGAAAAGATAACAATGGCAAACCTCGATTCTTCAATGGACTTGAGGAGTTTGTCGGAGATGGAGTCGCCCATGTGGAGTTTGAGGTCATCTCTGAAGGTATAGATACCTTTATCATCCAGAGCTCTGTAGAGATGACCCACAAAGCCATTGCGAGTGTCTTTTCCGGCGAAGCTCAGGAATACATCGTAAGTCCATCCCTGGTTGGACTTTGACTCTGTGCTAGAAGATGATGCCATTGGAAAGCTTGAAATTGTAAAGAGAGCAAAGAAAATGATTGCAAATATGTGTTGATCTAAGTGGAAGGTTCCTGGAAATGGGAAGGAAGACAATAGACCAAGTCCAGTAGGTAAACTATCAAAAAATATTCAACTATCCTAATATTACGACACCTCATCTTCTTTCTCCATCCACTTAATTATTCAACTACTTTCTCAACTACACCCCCCACAATAAGCTAGTTTAGTTTAAAATTCAACTCCTCCCAACTCATCATTCTATACCCCACCACTTTTTATTTTATTTATATTCTCTGTTTTTGAAAAGTGAGTGTTTTATTTTGTGTCCAAATCAAATGAAACTTATATCAATTTGTAGGGAAAAAAATGATGAATTTTGGATATCCAGAACCTTTGAGACTGATATCCAGAAGTTTTTTTTAATGAATGCAAAAAAAAAAAATTTATAATTTTTTTTTTTTTTTTTGAAAAACACGTTTCTCCATAACTTATGGAGAAACGCGTTTCTCCGGAGACCTACTCAAAACTTTAACCATTCATTGAGGCAATCACTTATCTCTAATTTTTCAATCGCATAGTATGTCATATAATTTTATAGGAACAATTGTTTTCGTACTGTCACCGTGCCATTGGAACGGGCTAAAGAGTACTAGTCATACTTACAATAGCTATCAAATAACTATTATTTACATCATTTTTTCCCTACATATTTTCTATACTCACAATATTTTAGTTCACTTTCTATATTTTATATTATCTTTGTCCCATTTTAATGTTCTTAGTTTGCATTTACACAAGAATTAAAAAAATAGTAAATATTTTGAGTATGAAAGGTAAAGTAGGAGAAAGAAAGTTGATATAGAATAGCAAGTGAGTTATTATTTTGAATATAACAATTGAGTCTTATTATTCATTTTTTAAGAATAAAGTAATTAAGAATCATAATTTGGGATGCTTTCAAAAAAAAAAAGAAAGTAGAATCATAATTTGGGATACATTAGAAAAAGTAAAAATCTTAATTCGAAATGGGGGAGTAATAAAAATATATATAGTATATGAACAGTACCAAGTGCTGAATTTTTCATTTTGCCCTCACTAAATTGTCCCTTTTCCATTTTACACTTTAATTTTTTTTTTAAAATTAAAAAAAAAACGTGTCCTCGGGGACACGGACTTTTGCTACTGTTTATATAAAATTTAAAATGAGACAAGAAGAGAGAATCAGCAATATTATGTGGGTGAAGAATTTGTTTGATAAAAACAATAATACAAATCCGACTAAATAATTGAGGAGGAGAGAGAGAGAGAGAGAGAAAGAAAGAAAAGACAAGGCGATCGTCAGTCAACATGAGACGTGATTAATGGATTTGAATGATGCGCACGTGTGTAACGATGTGTTGCCTTTTTCGCGGGAAAAATTCGATTTTTGCGTTTCTTTGAAAAACCAAATAAAACCGGAAAAAACGGAGTCGCCACGCCATTTTAATTTTGAAGGGCAAAACTTTGAAAAAAGCCCGAGATCAGAGATTTAGGTTCGGAGGTCATGTTACGCGTCGGGAAGGACGTTAGTGTGCACCCGACGCGCCTCGTAAAAACGAGTCTTCCAAGCTGAAAATCATTTGTGTGTGTGTGTGTGTGTATTTTGGCCAAAATAAGTTGAAACTGGAAAAAGTAAAAATTGGGATGTCCTTTTAAGACTTTAAACTGATCCCATGATTTTTTGGAGAATTTTTGGTTTGAGATTTGGTACTCAAAAAACCTTTTGAAGTTGAGAAGTCACTTCTGCCAGAAGAAAATAGCAGCAGACACCTGATTTTGAAATGGATTCAAGGGTCCTAAAACTTCATAATCTGGATGAACTCAGAGAATGAAAGTTTCTCTAGACTCCTTGAATAAACTTTGTGTGAAAGAAATTTCCATTTTGGAGAAGATTTGAGGGGTCAAAACCTTCTGGAAACCTCAGATATGAGATCTGGATTCCCAGAAGCTGATGAACTAGCCTCTGAAAGAAAAATTGAAAATAGGAGTTTTACTCACCCAAAAAATAAGGTAAAAATATGTCTGGAAAGCTCTGGATGTTGGCTACAAAAAGTGTTTTGTAGTCAACACCAAATTCCAAGTTCATCTGTGTCCAAAAATTAAGACCATGGACTGAGGTCTGAGAAAATTGCTACTGGACAGCAACTTCTCAAGAAAGAAAATATGATTTTAAGGGGGGGTTTTGCATCCATGCTTGTCCCCATTTCCCTAGGTTTTGGTTAGTGATCACTAGACATTTTAGTGGTGAATCAACTATACCAAACCATCCTTGGGGTACATTAGGACTAAGCATTTCATTTGCTTGGGGAGGGGATTTTACCCTTTGAAATCAAGATTTAGTGCTTGAAAATGGTTTTTTAGGGTTTTGAAAGTGCATTTTTGCAAGTAAGAAAGAAAAGCTTTGAAAATAATGTTGATCTTTGTAGAAGATCATCCATGGAGATGGTCTTCCATGGTGATCTTCTTAGATCTAGAGAAAGAAGATGAAAGAACTACATTTTGTAGTTTGAAGATGCATGCATGGATGAGATTTAGGGTTAGGAAGAGGAGGGTTTACCAATCTTCCTTGTGTTCTTGAGTGTTTGGCTTGAGTGTATGAGTGTTTAGGGCTTTAATATGAGAGTGAGTGGATGAGTATGAGTTTGGGAAAGATTGGAAAGAAAAAGGTGACAATTCTTGAGAATTCTCACCGTTTTCTCTCTATATTTCGCCAGAACTTCGTTGCTATTGTGTTCTTCCTCTTCATTTTTGTGACTCGGAGGGCTCAATTTATAGCCCTCCCGAAAATGCAAAGGTATCCGCGCGGACAAGGTCGCAGGCGTGCACTGTTCATTAATTACACTCCAAATTTTAGACAGAAGAATAAAAATTCAAAAACCAAATTAATGTACCGCTTTTGTGTTTCCACTTTCTATTTATGGTTTTATTCTTTTGTTTTGCTTTTTAAGATGCTTTTCTTGGTTTAACTTCATTTGGCAATGCCCATTCTACCCTCCCTTTGTTAGAAATGTTAGGATAGTTAGGAATTGTTAGAAATGTTATAACTTTCGTTAATTTTATAACGAAAATTCTAACAAGCGCAAATTGGAGCACTTACAAGAGCCCCTCGGCGACGGCGCTTCGAAGGAAGCGGGTCGTCGATAAGAGTAAGGCTCCATATTTGGCAGATGATCGAGTGATCGGGTGGCCGAACCTAGCGATAGGCTACCTACGTATCCCGAATGGGAATCAAGCTGCCGTAGTTCGGGTCTTCGACCCTGAGATGATGGCGTTTAGGTGCCTCGAACCCGATGAGCGAGTTCTGCGTCTACCGGAAAGAAACTCGCTGGGATAAGAGATGACCATTTTTGGTCTCGATGGCTATCCGCCCGCTGGGGATAGGAATGACCATTTTCGGTCTCTGCTGGGGATGATTGCGATTTATCGCTTTCTAGTGATAGCGTCTTAGGTGCCTCAAACCTTGGAGATGGCGTTTTAGGTGCCTCGAACCTTGGAGATGGCGTTTTAGGTGCCTCGATCCTTGAAGATGGCGTTTTAGGTGCCTCGAACCTTGATGATGGCTTTTTCGGTGCCTCGGACCTTGATGATGATGGCCTTTTAGGCGCCTCGGACCTTAATTTGAAATGGCCTTTCGGTGGACTTTGTCTGCTGCCGAAGGAGAGGGTGACCGTTTTGGTCGAGGGGCTGGACCTAATGATAGGCTACCTACGTATCCCTAGTGGGAATCAAGCCCTTTCGTAGTTCGAGCCTTACTCGAGATTTCTTTGGCTTTTGGGATTCCGTTAACTTTGCTGGGGATTTCGTTAGCCTTTGCTGGGGAAAATCAGACGTATTCATCTGGGAAATCGGTCTTACGTCTGACCGCCGGAGATGATATTGATGAAAGATACGGGATTCGTTATCTTTCTCAGGGCACTCGGTCTTACGTTTGACTGCCGGGGGTAATTTTGATGAAAGATACGGGGTCTCGTTATCTTTCTCAGGGCACTCGGTCTTACGTTTGACTGCCGGGGGTAATTTTGATGAAAGATACGGGATCTCGTTATCTTTCTCGGGTCACTCGGTCTTACGTTTGACTGCCGGGGGTAATTTTGATGAAAGGTACGGGATCTCGTTATCTTTCTCGGGGGCACTTCGGTCTTACGTTTGTGCTTGCGGGGCAATTTTGATGAAAGATACGGGATCTCGTTATCTTTCTCGGCATTCGATGCCTTACGCTTTGGCTCACGGGGTAATTTTTGATGAAAGATACGGGATCTCGTTATCTTTCTCGTGGCACCTTGGCCTTACGTTTGATCGCCGGGGTAATTTTGATGAAAGATACGGGATCTCGTTATCTTTCTCGGGGCACTTGGTCTTACGCTTTTACCGCCGGATTGATTTCGATGAAAGATACGGGATCTCGTTATCTTTCTCGGGCACTCGGTCTACGCTTCGACACGGGGTAATTTTGATGAAAGATACGGGATCTCGTTATCTTTCTCGGGCACCTCGGTCCTTACGTTTATCACGGGGGTAATTTTGATGAAAGATACGGGATCTCGTTATCTTTCTCGGGCACCTCGGTCTTACGTTTGACTGCCGGGTAATTTTGACGAAAGATACGGATCTCGTTATCTTTCTCTGTGGCACCTCGGCCTTACGCTTCGACCGCTCTGGGGTAATTTTGACGAAAGATACGGGATCTCGTTATCTTTCTCGGGGCACTCGGTCTTACGTTTGACTGCCGGGGGTGATTTTCTTGACAAGGGGCTGACTTTGGTTAACTTTGGTTAACTTTGTCAAGTTGGGGACTGGATTGCAGAGTCCTGAAATTTTAAGGGGCAAAAGGGTCATTTTGACCCTTGCAATCTCATCCGCGCGGATAGGGATGGAAAGTCAGGGGTATTAATTGGGCCAACGCCCTTCTTCTTCCTCAGTCCAATTTTTTGAGATTGTCGAGAGCAGAGAGAGAAAAACGAGGAGAGCAGCCATTTTTGGCCCTAAAAGCTTCAAAATTCCTCCGATTTTCTTGATTTTTCGAGCAATGGAACACGGGGAAGGCGCTTTTCAAGGCCAAGGGCGTGGTCCGGTAGCGGAGAGGCGATTGGAGCTCGTCCGGATGAGGAGGCATTACAATCTTTCGCAATCGGTTGCGGAGGAGCATTACCCCGATGCTTGGCAACATTGGGCTTCGGATCCGCATCTCCGAACGGTATATTTCGAATCCTCTTGATCCTCTTGTCGATTTCTTGCTTGAAATTTTTGGGTGATTTTTGAATTTTTTTTTTTCTTGAATATTGAATAATTGATGTTCTTGGCTTTGAATCTTGATTTTGATGCTTTGCATGTTGTAATGAGTATATGAGTAACCCAAAATGTGCATTTTGCTTGGGAAAAAGAATTGGCATTTTTGCCATTTTTTTTTTAATTCGAAAATTATATGTGAAAATTCGAAGAATTGTGATTTTTTTTTTGGAATTGAATATTGCATGTTCTTGATGATGATGATTTTTTTTTTGAATTTGAATTTTGATATTGATGAATGATGATGCAATGCATGCATTTTGTTTGGAAAGAATGGGCATTTTGCCAATATGAGATGTATGTATGTTTAGGATTTTTTTTTTTTTGAAAAGTGGGACGGATTTTTCCTCCCGTTGGAATGTAAGATGGATGATATGCATGTATGCATTTTTTTTTTGAAAATGGGACGGAGTTTTTACTTCCGTAGGAATGCATCCTCTTTTTTTTTTTGATGAATGCATTGGGACTTGCAAATTGTTTTCTTTCATGCGAGAAAAATGGGGCTATGCTCATTGTATGCTGTTATGCTGTCGGCATTTTTTTTTTTTTAATGCAAATGCAATCTTTTTGACTTTTTTCTCTTTTTTTTTTTTACAGGGCGGAAACCGTTTTGTGACGGAGCAACCGAACAAGATGAAGACTCGAGGATCGGTGGAGTCTCGTGATTGACTTGTGGGATCGGCTTCCGGATGCGGGCCGAGGAGCTTTGCCGAGTCCGAGCAGATTGTTGTCGAGACGGGGCTCGGGAGTTCGTCGAGTGCTTGAGGGACCGGTCAAGTTCCCTAAGTGCAAGGGCTTGATGTTTGCTTCGCGCAAGATCGGTGGGATGCGACCCACACCTTCCACTTCTTCGGGGCGAGGCGACCGTTACGCCTTCCGACTATGCTGCGATCACGGGTCCGTCCTTCAATGGACGCAAAGCATTGAGTGGAGAGATGGCTACGACGCGCGACTCCTGTGCCTTTCTTGGATTTTCCCTATTCCCAAAAGGGGATGGGGATGGAGTATGCCGTGGTCTTCGGCAAGATCGTGGAGACCATCGCGAGTTACGAGGTCGGGGAGGATAGGTTTAGCGCCGAGCAGATTGCTAGGTCCTTCCTGGTTTACCTTTTCGAGCACACTCTTTGGGCATGCCGAGGACGGCAGTCTTTGCCTTGCCGAGGTCCTTGGAGGACATGGAGACGGCTTGGAGATATTTCCTCGGGGGAGGCCGCGGGCCGAACAGTACTTTCGCTTCTGATAGATACAAATTTAAGGTCATGAGTCTGTAATCGTTTCGAGTTTGCTCTGGAGGTATAAGCTCTCTTTTTGCTTTCCTCTTTCCTTTGAGCACGCACTTTTATTTGCACCGGATTGATTGGATTTTTACCTTTCGCAGTATGGGCGTTGGAGTTTTTCCACGTCACGGTGTGGAGGCACTCGAGGCGTACGTCGGGCGTATCCGGCCATGCAGCCTTGGTCCAAGCATGCCCGGGAGAAGATAAGCTCCAGGGGGCGACGACTCTCGTACGCGGATTGCCTTCCTTTGACGGAGGCCGAGACGGATGAGGGGATGATATTCTTCCCAGGGATCGCTTTGAGGTAGCGTGAATGGGCGGCGCCGAGATCCTGGGACAAGGCAAATGTGAGGATTTTGAGGGGCCTGACTTGCGACGTCTACTATCTGGGAGAGAGGGTGACGCGCCAGCATGGCGTGAATTCGCCATTGAGGACACCGGTGGAGCCTCCCGCTGACATGATGCACCCGAGCAATCGGTCCGTGACCTGGGATGATTACCGAGCAGCGCACTTCTGGACTTCGTGGCGATCGAGCCATATGCGACGTTCGTCCTTGAGGAGGCCGAGGATGCCTCAGGTTTTTGGATAGGGAGGGGCTTGGGATCCCGCGGTACCCTCGGACGGATTTTTCCTATATCCAGGACGGGGTCCGATTGAGGGTGCAGATCCCTCAGCCCGAGCGACTTCCACGAGCTTTCCGGCCTCGTCCGGGTATGAAGGTATGGCTTCACCTTTTCCCCTTCTTTTCTTTCTTTTGTTTCATCATTTTTAGCATCACTTCCTTTTTTTTTTGACGCTTTTGCTTTTGTGCAGTTTTCGGAGGTGGTCGTCGAGACACTGACGAAGCAAGTGATCGGGGCTAAGAGATTCATACGGAGGATGGTTGCTTGCGGGGCACCTCGTGCTAGTGGCGAGGAGACCACGGCCGGCACTCCGTCCGACGGGAGGCTTCTCCTATTCCCTGAGACTTCTTCCGAGACCCCTCTTTCTCCTCTCATTGATCACCGCGCGGCACTGCCTTCGGATCACGTCATTCTTGGGGATCCGCACGGGCAGGGACACGTCTGGCGGCATGGTGGGTCGTCCCCGTATGTTCAGGAGTCGGACGCCTTCACCTTCGGGTACGACTTCTTCAGGGATCTGGGTTTACCCTATCGAGTGTGCCGGTTGGTCCCGACGAGCCTCTTTCGGGAGATGAGGACGATTCTGAGCCCGGGGCTTTCAGGGCTTCTGACGAGGCGGGCCCGAGTCGCAAGAGGGGCCGGGGGGAGACATCGGGTGCTGGAGACTCCGATTGATCTTCTTTTTTTTTTTTGGATTGATTTTTTTTTTTTTTTGAGATTTAGATTTGTACAGATTATGCACATTTTTTTTTTTGGATGTAATAATTTAGGATTTTATTTATGTTTGTTTGTTTTTTTTTTTTATGCACACTCTCCTCTTTTTTTTGGAATGTAATAATTTAGGATTTCATTTTATGAATGCAATGCAATATGAATGCAAGTGTTGCATGAGCCTTGGTTTTTTTTTTTTGCAAGGGTGTTTGGTATATGGACTGGTTTGGGGAGGGTTTTTGCACAAGTTTCGAGCAACCGGACGGAATATTCCTCTTTTGGTGTAGCGGCTGGACCGTTGCAAATTTTTTGGGAAAGCAATCCCATCCGCGCGGATGGGGACTGCATCCGACAGTTGTCCTTTAATTTTGGTCCAGACTGGTCTTGCTTTATTTCAAATTCAAATATCCTCTTCAACCTCCAAATTCAAACAGCCATTTTCGGGGAGAAAGAGAGAAAAACCATGGAAATGGCCAAAAATTCTCCAAAATTGTCCAAAGAAAGGCAAATGTTGTTCTTTGAAAAGTTCAAGGAGTGGTGTAGGGAGATCATGCACGAGAGAAGATCATTCTTTGAAGAAAGGTACAAGGTACGATGCTTGTGGTCTCTCAAAGAATTGGTTCCGGATTATGACCTCTTAAGAGCTTCTTCCTCGTTTTGGGATACTAGAAGGCATGTCTTTTGCCTTTCCTTCAACGAGATTGTTCCGACTGTGGAAGAATTTCGGGCCTTGCTTGGAGGTCCGGAGGTGGAAGAGATAGCAATTCCTTTGTCCGGAGGAGCTTCTTTTGTTGACAAGTTGTGCAACCTTCTTCATCTTTCCCCGGAGGAAGCACGAGGCATGATCCGCGGTCCCGACCATTTTGATATTTCCGGTCTTCCCGACAGATTTAGGGGCTTAGGCTTGGTGGATGACGCCTATTGGGATGCCTTTGCACTTTGCATGTTCGGCACTTTGTTCATGGTCTATTCCTTCGGGATTTGCCATCGATCTCGCCGGATGTTGTCGTTCATTGTCGCACAGGCGAGATGTCGTTCCTTTGATTCTTGGGGAGACTTTTCATGCTCTCGACAGATTAGCTACCGGACGGCGGTACATGCACTGGGGCAGCCCTGCTTTCTCTGACCCCGTGGCCGATGGAGCGTTTGGGGGTTCTTCGGGAAACCTACGATATGATCGTGCCTCGACTTTTGCCAGAGAGGCGCGATGTAGATTTTGATGATCGTGGCTCGTGGGAGCGTTGGATGGCGGGTCGCTGACCGAAGATATCGATGGTTGGTGCCTCATTGGCGGGTGGAGACTCGCAGAGTGCTTCAGATCGGGTCCCATGTGGTTATGCTTCCGGGGCTTTCTCACCAGCTTTCTACATTCCGGCTCGGTCCTAGGCGCTTTGGCTTGGAGCAGTTCCTTTGGAGGGCTTTGATGATATAGCCACTGTGGTGGTGGCTCCTGCTTCCATGGATGATCCCTCGGTGTTTCCATTTCTTTCCCGAGTATGGAGGTACGATGCCTTTCCTCCTCGGGTCATTCTCAAAGCGTCCGAGACCGGTGTTCCCGACCACTGGTACACTGGATTGGTACGAGGGGCATCCGGGAGAGACTCAAAGTGGCTATTTTGAGACCCGGCGTGAGGCCATTGTAGGTGCGGAGGACCGGATCGTTTCGAGAGGAGGAGGGCCGAGGCGAGGGCCAACCCTCATGACAGAGCGGAGACGCCGTGATCGATTATGAGGCTTACGTCAAGAGACAGAGAGGAGGGCTCTATGTTACAGCCTAGGTTACAGGAGATGAGGGATGACGCTAGGGCTACTAAGGCCCCGACAGAGGCCGGTTTGATAGACCCCTGTTCCTATACCAGAGCTTGGTAGGAGGAATACCGACATTTTTCCTGGTTCGTAAGAGAAAGACTCCTGAGGGGGAAGAAGAAGGGAGAGACCAAGCACGAGTGGCTTGGAGTGACTCCGAGGTTTCCAAGTATCCCTTTCTTGCCATGACAGACACATTAGTTTGATTATGTATCTTAGTTTTCCTTTAGCAGTTGCCGTTGTAGGAATGAATCGGGCTTAGACTCATCAAAGAGCTTTTAACTTGTAATGAATATTTGAATTGCTTTAGAGTTTTTTTTTTGAGACGCTTTCATGGTCTCGATCAATTGTGTTGATGCCAAAGTATGGCTTTTATTTGTGCTTTAGACCGAACCGTTTCCGCCGCCTACGTTCCTCATTTTGAGGAGCTCAGTCTTCGTAGTTCAACCTGGTGAACTCTTTTTGTTTTTTTTTGGTGCAACCCCGTTTTTTACCTAGGCCGCCCTTTTCGGGTTTCTAACCTAGTTGGGTATTACTCTTTTAGCACTCCTTTTTTTTCGTTTTTTTTTGTTGTTTTTTTTGTTTGTTTTTTTGGTGCAACCCCGTTTTTTACCTAGGCCGCCCTTTTCGGGTTTCTAACCTAGTTGGGTATTACTCTTTAGCACTCTTTTTTTTTTTGTTTTTTTTTTTTTTTGTTTTTTTTTTTTTTTTTTTTTTTACGCGTAGTATCTCGCGCAGTTTGTCACCATTCACCGGGTGTACAAAGGGATTCCCGTCGAGGTCCGCAAGTTGCATGGCTCCTCCTGAGAAGATCTTCCTGGACGACATATACGGGCCCGACCCATACAGCTCCCATTTGCCGAGAGGGTTGATACGGACCGGGGCTTTTCTTAGAACGAGATCACCTTCCTCGGATCTCCCGATGCTTTACTTTCTTGTCGAAGGCTCTAGCCATTCTTCCTTGGTAGGCCCGGATGTGTTCCATGGCCTTCGCCGGCGTTCGTCTAGTAGGGCCAATTCGTCATGGCGACTGAGCCATTCGACCTCGTTGATTTGGCTTTCCAAAAGATACCTGAGCGAGGGTATTTCCAACTGATTGGGAGTACGGGCTTCCATTCCGTATGTGAGGGCAAAAGGTGTTTCCCCAGCTTGCCGTTCTCCGACCGATGTTCTCAGAGCCCCAGAGTGCCAGGTGTAACTTCTCGGCCAATCTCTACCTCGACAGCCATTTTCCTGATGATATTTTCCAGAGTCTTGTTTGTCGCTCTCGACGCGCTCCGCTGGTTTGGGGGCCCGTAGGGAGATGACTTGTGACGGGTTATTCGGAATTCCGCCAAAGAACTGTCACATTCCCCTTCGAAGTGGGATCCATTATCTCGAAATGATTTCGGCCGGCAACCCGTATCCGCACATGATGTTTTCTTTGATGAAGAGGGCGACTTTCTTTGAATTGAGGATTTTGTAGGACTCGGCTTCAACCCACTTGGTGAAATAATCCACGGCTACCAGGACGAACCGTGGTCGTTATACGCCCGATGGTGTGATTTTGCCTATGACATCAATTCCCAAGTGACGAAAGGCCAAGGGGTTGTCATGCAAGATAACTCGTGAGGAGGCAAGTGATTAAGATTTGAGTATCGGCCCGACATTTGTCGCAGCCTTTTGACAACTCTGGATGCGGTACGGCTTCCATGGTGATCCAAAAATACCCCATTCTCGCATGATTTGCATCGTAGCTCGAGCATTCATGTGAGGGCCGCAGTACCACCATGTATTTCTTTCATGAGTTCGGTAGCCTCTTGTTTGCCGATACATCGCAGAGGGGGCCTTGATAACGTTTTTTGTATAACATGTTTCCCAAAAAGGACATAATGGGAGGCGAGCCGTCTTCGTGGCCGAGAGACTTTTGCTTTGATTCCTTCTTTATATTCCCCATCTTCGTTTTTGAAAGAGGCCTCGCCATCCTTCGTGTACCGGTAACTGAGTGTACCAGTGGATCATTGATCGCCGCTTCCGCTTCAATTTCGAAGCAATAGGCGGGGTTTTCTCTTCTCCCGACTCTGAATGGTTTAATGTACTTTCCTTCGTGTATTTCGACAAGAGAGGCTAGTGTAGCAGAGCATCCACGAACCCTGTTTCGGTCTCTTGGTAGTAATGAAAGCCGATTTCTTTGAACTGAAGTTATTAACTCTTCCATGTAAGCATGATACTTCTGCAAACCCGGATCCACGGTCTTCCATTTGTTAGAGACCCGATTGATGATGAGGCGCAGAGTCACCGTACACCTCCAATTCCTTGATATTTCTTTTAAGGGCGGCTTCCAACCCAGCTATGCAAGCTTCATATTCAGCAGCGTTGTTGGTGACTTCGAAGTTCAGCCTTTACCGCATGGGGGTGTGTTCGTCAGTAGGGATCGACTGTAAGCATTCCTATCCCGTTCCCCTTTTGTTTGACGCCCCGTCGAAGAAGAGTTGCCAGCCGATTTTCTCCTTCTAGAGCGAAGATTCCATCATCGGGAAATTGAGGTTCGTGTCCCTCGGGGACTCATCACTTGGGAAATCGGCCAGATGTTCCGCCATTATGCGTCCTTTTTATGGATTTCCTTGAAACATAAGCGATGTCATATTCGGCCAAAAAGAACGACCATTTTGCCAATCTCATGGAGATGGAAGGTTTGTCGAACGTATATTTGATGGGGTCTATCCTTGAAACAAGATGTATCGGGTGAGACCGCATGTAGTGTTTCAACTTTCCCACTACCTGCACTAAACCTCGCGTAAGTCTTCTCGCAAGCGTAGTAATTGAGTTCGCTTCCTTGGAGCTTTCGCTACGAAATAGATGGCGTTTCGACTTTGGAATCTTTTTTTCTCTTGAGGCTAGCATAGCCCCAATTGCCGTATCCGTGATGCTTAGATATAGCAAGAGTGGCTTTTGCCGATGTGGTGGGCAGAGAATCTGGGGATTCACAAGGTATGCCTTAACTGCTCAAAGGCAAGCCGACATTCTGGGGTCCATTCCGTGTAGGCATTCTTTTTCATCAACTTGAAGATTGGCTCGCAGATCGAGGTCACCGATTTACAAAGCTGCTTATGTATTAGCATAGCCTTCCCATGAAGGATTTCACTTCGTCGCTGTCCGTGGTGGCTTCATTTCAACTATCGCCTTGATTTTCTGGGATCTACTTCGATTCCCCCGTCTGTCACCATATATCCTAGTACCTTGCCCCGTCTACACCGAAGGTGCACTTGGCCGGATTCAGCCTCATGTTGTTATGTCTCGTGAAAGAGGGCTGGGCCGAAGAATTTTTCTTTTCAAATCAACAAAGTGCTCAGCTAGTCTCGATCCTCTCGGAATGTATTATCATGTCAGTCCACGTAGAGCCTCAATTTCTTTGTGGATCAGTGCCACTGCCACATGGAACAGTAGCCTGTAGCCGCCTCTCGGTACGCAGCCCCAAAGATTCTTTAGCTCCCGAATGGCATGCACCGTAGTAGCGATGATGCCCTAAGCGGGTTGTGAAGGCTATTTATGGCTTGGTCTTTCTTCTCGCCATTTTGATTTGGTTGTAGCCTGCAGAAACCATCGACGAAAGATTTGACTTCGTGGTCGGGCCGTGGAATCTACCAAGATG
>JAFEMH010008179.1:0-59715 GCA_022495995.1 Adenophora triphylla var. japonica | reverse complement strand
AATAATAATAAAATGTCTAGAATCAATGCTGGGGAAAATGTGGAATCAAAAAAGTGTTAATAATTAATGTTTGTAATATAATAATAATAAAAAAGGATAAAAAAGCAGCATAAAATAAAACACACCTACAACGTAAAATAATAAAAAATTTAGAAAAGTCAATGACATAATATAATAAAAAAAAAGAAAACAAAATAATATATGCATAGTTATATCAATAAAAGAAAAAATGTGAAGAATTGTCGAAAACATCATTTCATGTTAAGAATATCATAAGCTTCAAATATATCAGTAACGTGTAAAACCGTAAAAAAAATATCAAGAACAAAATGTGCTTAATGGAATAAGCATTTTTTCTGAATCTCAATACATAACAAGCAATATATCTTATACATAAATAACAATAAGGTGGTGGAACAACCACAGACATCTCCAACCAGAAAACCGCAGTTGGGGGAAATGCAGAGCCAAGCAATCGCCTCTCGATCCAGTGATTTCAATGTTAAAGAAGAACTTTGACATGAAAGATATGGGATTAGCCGATGTCATATTAGAAATAAAGATTTCTAGAACATCAGAAGGAATAGTCCTATCACAATCCCATAGATTCTCGAGAGGTGTACTCTAGTAAGGTAGAATCTTGAGAAGTAATCTCTGTAAAGTAGATTCCTGAGAGGTAGACTCTAAGGAGGTCAAACCACTTAGAGATACTGAATACTTGGGAAGTCGGAACGATACAGAGATAATAACCACTCGAAGAAACTGACCGATAGAAGAATTTGATCACTCAAAGGGACTGATCATTCTAGATAGACTAAAGGTCTAATTGTAATTGTAATCAATCACCGAAATAGTATAGTCATAGTACTTGGTGTACTTAAAGATATACTTATGATTAAAGATTACAATACCTATGGTATTAAATAGTATGGAAAGAGTATACTAATTGAATATTCGACACTAAACACAAATTGAGAATACGCTCACATTAGTTGAAGAAAAAGTGTCATTATTCCTTCCAAGATAATATGTATAACTCGATTCAATATGGAATCTGAGTTGATATCATTAGACAAAGCTAAAGTAAAAGCTAAATGGTCTTGGAAGATATTCCTTTGTGGAATAAGTCTATGTCTGCACGACCTAAGGCATTGTGACGACAATGGAAAATAGGAAAAGGTGTAGAACATCATGGTAAGTCAAGATACAATGGTCTTAGACACAATACCATAAGACAATTGATCTCAAAATGTTACTGTCACAACTGGCCATGTGAAGTCAAAAATCGGATCCGTCTACCTAAGAGTAGTAGTAGAGATCAAGCTGTACAATTGTAGTAAGGGAACGGGATTGAAACCCACACATTAAAAGAAATCCATAGCGGTAACTCAACTCCGGGGTTCGAGTTGGAGTTTGACCTTGGTTGGTTCAAAGAGACAACTAAGTTATGGACATTCTAGTAGTGCACTTGGAAATACCAAATCCCTTCTCGTAAGCCGCCCAAGTGCTAAAATTGAAACCCCGTTGACGTGTGGTAAGGATAAGCGTAGAGCTTTTAATGATTCCCATACCTTCAAAAGGTGGAGTATTACGAGGTTACTCTTGATAGGAGATCACCTATATAAGTGTTGAAGTGTGGCCGCTTCTAATTAATAAGTAAACACTTATGAATGAGATACGGTCCAAGGTCGAAATGGACAAAACGTGAGAACAATAACTGTTAGAGCTATTATTATGTGATTATTATTGTCTTGGTATACATCATACAGTCACTGGTTCAAAGCGACTCGCTACCAAATGGCTAGTATATCTGATAATATTTCACTAGGGAGGATTCAAGGCCACAAGCTATCTATCCCGATGTAATAATAGTTCGCCGGAACTTTGGACGAAATTGCATTCATGCATTAATTGTCATTCATGTGGGGGATTGTTGGAAATGGGTAACGGAAAGTTAAGTTTAACTTAACGTTGATCTAGGTTTCTAACGGAAGTTCGTTATTTGTTAACGAAACTTGTTACAAATGGTAATCTACATTTGTTGCAGATTATATAACTCATTTATTGTCTCAAAACCATTTCCGGGTGAATGAGAAATTAATGACAAATGATTTGTAACTTAACGAGAGTTAAATTCAAAGTTTGATTTGGGTTGGTTCCAAAATTGGTTTGGACTTATTGTGGCTAAAGGACTAATGAGCGGTGAAGAAGCCACGCCGCGGCCGTGCAAAGTGTCTAGGACAGGCCGTGCACCGTGCCTTGCCTTGCCGCTCGACCGTGCAGAACCTTGGACTCGACCGTGCATATTGCCTTACACGGCCGTGCAGTGCCTTGGACACGGCCGTGCAAGTGCTGTTATACCCGAAAGGTTGTGACTTTTCAAGGGAAAAGCCACAAACCCCTTAACTCTCTTTATATACTTCCCCTCCGAATTTCAATGGTTACACACAGTAAATTGAGTCTTTCCTACCCTCTTTGAGATAGATTAACATTGCCTAATCATCTTCATATTGTTGCATATAATTCCTTCAAGTCCAAAGTTTCAAATAGCAAATTGTTCGCTAGAGTTATTTATTTGGAGTGCTCCTATAGATAACTAGAAGTCATTTTATCTCACGAGGAGTTTGCCATTCAACCGTAAGCACCCGTGCGGGGCAAATACTTCTTACGAAAATTGTGTGATACACAAGACTCGACTATTCTCACTTGTTTTCAATTTCCGTTTTCTCTTCCATTAGTTTTTCAGTTAAATCCTTAAGAAGCCTTATAAGCAAAAAGTCCAACACAGTAGCCATGCTTAGATTTTAGTGATTGAATGTATAAAGTAGTAACCACCATCATATATTGATTATAACGTATATCCTGGCTTGATATCGCTCCCAAATGTAATCATGTGTTGATGATTCGAGTTACCAAATCATGTTTTATTTCTTTCATATTACTTGTTTATTCCACATGTCAGGATTTCATATTATATGAGGATATTTGACCCCCCCAAATCACCAACCGATTAGTATTTCACATACTGGTTTGGCGAGGAATGAAAAAGAGGGTGAACAGGTGTGTAAAAAGATTGAGTTGTTTTAGGAAACATATATTTATGTGAATTTTTGTGTGTATTTAGAAATTTCAAATTTTTGAATTACATGTTATGAGTTAACGTTTTAGTAATGGGTATGGGCAATTTGGCAATAGTAGTAGAGTTAAATAAAATACAGTTTCGCCATATGGATAGTTATATATTATCTTTGCCTTAGCTACTTACACATTTTCGGTTCCTATTTTCAGTAGAAAGTTCAAAATCGTAATATGAAAAGTTTTTATTATTTCTTTATTTGTGGGCTACAATTGTCATACTCACAACAATTACTAACTATTCACTACCTCAATTTCTCTCTCATATTTATCTATCTATCTTCACTCACAACACATTACATTTTTCACCATTTTCTTAATTTTTGAAACCACTTATTTGTTAAACTATCGGCCGAAACGAAAAGAATATAGAGCTTGGATGTTGGACGGATCAGTAAAAAAAAGGCGATTAATGAGAATTGTTATTTTTCCTTTTATGTTTTTCAATCAAATTAGAGCGGGGGCGAACCTATCCTATAGGTTAAAAGGTTAAAGGGGCAATTTCCCCCATTAACTATTTAATCTTTACTATATTAGTACTATTAAATTTTGTAAATATTAATTTTTATTATTAAAAATTGATTTTGCCTCCCCTTTTAACAAAATAAAATACAAGAGCAATATATTATAATGTTGCTCTCATTTAAACTAAATTTAGACATTACATTATATTATAGTGTTTTAAATAAAAGTAATCGTGCTTCTGTTTGGAAAAAAAAAATCCCATCTCATTTTTGTATCAACTTATTTGAGGTGGTTGTTGGAACATAAACGATCCATTAACCATGAACCGACTCACAACTAGATTAAAAAGAGAAGGAGAAGAAGAATAATACGGAAGCGTGTACCTTATGATTCCATGATTGTGTTCTTGATCTTGTTCTTGAATAAATGAGAAAGTAGGGAAGAGTAGATCTTCTAAATGATAAGTGCCCTTAATCTCTTTAATCTTCAATTACTTAGGAAGAGTTTTGACTGAATGAGAAATGATGTAACTAGTAGATTCATAGGCTTGATGGATAGGCCTTTATATAGGAATCCAAGGGGCACTTCATTTAGGGACTACACCCTTTCATAAAGATGATGGTGTGAAGTTACCATTATGCCCATCATTTAATGGTACTTACACCTAATGGAATTCTACACATTTTGTCTATACTTTAACATTATTAAATGATTATAACAAATGGAATTAAATAACACATATTAATTAATCCATGTTCTAACAATCTCCCACTTGGATTAATATTAATATGTATCTTTTACTAAATAAATTCCTTAATCATTTATAACATGAATGACAACCCTTATGTGCACGTTTATTGTCATCCAACACTATCCCGTCCATTAGTCTTATAAGTATAGGGACTAAAGGGGCAGTCGTTGTAATTGATTCGCAACTAAACCCACATTAATCACATATATATATCCAACTAAACGACATAGATTAAGTATAGATATGTAGCATGGAATATTAATGAATATATATGAAGAACGCATATATATATATTCTCCAACTAGTCCTACTTAACCAAATGAGATCAATATAAATAATAACAACACAAAGAAATAGAAAACAACACAAACTCCCACTGATTTAAGCATTATCAAAAGTCGTTTCACCCATATGAGTATGCTCGTGAAACATCAAAAGAGATTACACTTTACAAAATGGATCCAATAACATGGAGTTTGATCCTATAAGTTGTATATCTATTTGTTCATTTTATACTTATTTCTCTTCAACAAGAGACATAACCATATGATGTCTTTCGACATCTTTGCATCCACTAAAACATAATCGGAATACTTAATGATCTCAAAATGATCCGATTTTATATACATAAGCATGTAGTTTAATGTTTTATAGGTACTTCATCATTCTTTTGGATGCGACTTAATGTTCTTCTTTTCCGAATTGCTTTGGTATTAACCAAGCATCCCAATAATAAATACAAGATCCGTACGAGTACGTACTTGCGCATACATTAAGCTTCCTACTGCCGGTGCATAAGGGACATTTTCCATATACTTGGATTAAAAATTAATTTTAGGACATTTACTTTAAACTGAATTTATCTCCCTTAGAGACAGGGGTGTCATGTGGTTTACAATTTTCCATGCTAAACCTTTGTAATACCTTCTCTATATAGCTCTTTTGTGATAATCCCAAAATACCTCGTGAATGATCACGATGAATTTGGATTCCCAATACAAAAGATGCCTTACCAAGATCTTTCATCTCAAATTTATTTGAGAAATTTTTTAGAAGGTCCTTATCATTACTAGCAAGAAAAATATCATTCAAATATCATCCACATATAAGACCAAAATAATAAATCTACTCCCACTGAACTTATGGTAAACACAATCTTCACCAAGATTCATTTCAAAGCCAAATGAAAGAATAACTTGGTTAAATTTTAAGTACCATTGACGAGATGCTTGCTTAAGCCCATAAATAGATTTCTTAAGTTTACAAACCAGTTGACTAGTTTGATCCGAATTAGTCACCATTTCTGGTTTCTTCATATAGATAGTTTCCTCAATGTTGCCATTGAAAAAAGCTGTCTTAACATCCATTTGATGAAGCTCAAGATCATAATGTGCCACTAATGCCATAATGATCATAAAAGAGGTTTTAGAAGATACCGGAAAAATGTTTCTTTATAATCAATGCTTTCCTTTTGAGTAAATCCATTAGCAACAAGACGTACATTATATCTTTCCATATTACCTTGCTAATCCCTATTGGTTTTAAATATCAATTTATAACCAATAGGTTTTACACCTTCAGGTAATGGGAAAAGATCCCAAATGTCATTGTCTTTTATTGATTTTAACTCCTCATTAATGGCATTGATATACTTATGAGAATTAGAACTATTAATGGCTTCATGGAAGGTGATTAGATCATCTCCCACTAAACCTAAGGTGTCCTCATTCTCCGCAAGATACATATCATAAATATCCGAAATAGAACTTCTTCTTTCTCTAGTAGATCTCCTTAAGGGCACCGGTTCATCCTCATTTTGAGGTTGTTGAATTTCATTATGTCCAACATTCTCATGTTGTCCGTTATTTACGGGAGTCTTTATATTATTTTGAATTGTATGTTCTTTGTTGAATTTCAGGTACAATTACTTGATTTCCAACAGGAACTAAAGTTTGAGGAATAAAGAGTGGTTCCTCTAACTCTTCAAATTCAAAATCATTACTATTTCTCCCACTAAATTCAACATCCTTAAGGAACCTAAAATTGCCAGTCTCAAAAAATGTTCTAGTTTTCGGGTCATAAAATTTATATTCCCTAGATCTCTCGGCATACCCTACAAAATAGCTACTAACAGTATTTAGGTCCAGTTTGCCCTCATTAGACCTTATAAGGTCTAGCATCTGCTGGACACCCCCATAAATGAAGATGATTTAAGGACGGTTTCTTATTCGTCCATAACTGATAAGGGGTTTTGTCGATAGCTTTTGAAGGTGCTCTATTGAGAATATAAGCTGCGGTTTTTAATGCTTCGCCCATAATGAGTGAGGTAAAGAAGTACAAGAAAACATACTTCTTACCATATCCTTAAGGATTTATGTCTCTCCAATATACTATGCTAGGATTACCCGGCATGGTGTAGTGAGGGACAATCCTACACTCTTCAAAATAGCGAATATAAAGGACCCGAACGTTATTCACCCAATACGTTATACCGTCCGTAGTTTTCACTACCATGATCGGATTTAACGTTCTTAATAGTCTTTCTTATGCCTTAAAAGACTTGAAAACGACCAATGATTGAAACTTTACATGAAGAAAATAATGTATCCATAACGAGAGTAATCATCCATGAACGTAATGAAATATTGTTGACCATTCCATGAAGGTTTAATGAATGGTCCACAAATGTCCATATGAATTAGTTCCAAGACGTTTGATACTCTCAAAATTCTATTTCCTTTAATGTTTGTAAATTTATTCTTTAAAACACTTTAATGCAAAAGTTTTATCCGGAGTATCAAGTTGTTTTTAGAATTCCCTCCGACATAAGCTTTATCAATTCTCCCTTTGGAGATATGACCCAAACGCCTATGCCATAGAATACAAGAATTTTCACTTGATAACTTTTGCTTAGTGCCTTTAGTTTTGGTTTCATTATTATGGGACTCATTAATAGTATTTATCGTTTGAAGTAAATAAAATTGTCATTGTTAAGATAAAGTACTAATACCGACAACCTCGGAATTAAAAATAAGATCACATTTATTATTACCAAATGAACAGGAATAACCTTCCCGATCTAATACCGTGGATCGATATCAAATTCCGCCTAAATGACGGTACAATAAATGTATTATTTAATACAAAATAATAGCCGTACTTAACAAAAATCCCTATGCCTATAACTTTAACCGGATTTCCAGCTTTCATATAGATGTATTTCTCATCTTCACTGGGGATTCGGTAATTCACAACCCCGCATACATGAACTAATGTGAGTTGTTGCACCAAATACAAACACTATGTATATTAAGGAATTGAAACCAAATTTGCCTTAGTACAAACAAGACCAAATGACATACCATCCCGAATTCGCCATTCGCGATATTTATGGTAGTCGTTCTTCATGCGAGTAAGGTCCTTGCAAAAGAAGCATTTCTTGACTTTATGATCCTTAAATGATCCCTTATGCTTCTTACTTGCAACCGTAATTTCCTTCCCTCTTCTCTTAATCCCACGAGAAGAAGTAAATGCTGAGTGAGTACTTTCTAATTTGAGATATTTCATCCTATCTTCCTCTAATGTCATATGTGAAAGTAATCCATTAATATTCCACTTTTTCTTTTGACATTTATAGGTCACTTCAAAAGGACCAAATTGAGGAGGAAGATAGATCAAAACTAAGTGCACGAGCAAATCTTCCGAAATCTCTAACTTAAGTGCCTTTAGTTTGATCGAAAGATGAAATAATTCAATAATGTACTCCCTAATATTTTCTTCACCCTTGTATCGAATGGAAACAAGTTTCCACAAGAATTCAAGGAAAAATTCAGCATTTTCGATCTCAAAGACATTGTCCAAAAATGCCTTTGAAACTGCATTTTCCATGATCATTAGACTCACGCGGTTGGACCGTTCCCATTGCTCAACATTTTTCCGTTCTATAACGGTATTTCCTTTAGTGAAAGCAGCGGGACTTGATTCCACTAATGCGTGATCGATGTCCATATTGCCTAAGATCATCGTTAAATTATTTTTCCAAGTTTTAAGTTTAGTCCCAGTAAGCAATGGTACATCATTTATAGCAGTAGCTACAGATGAAGCATTAATCAAATCTGAAGGAGAAGAACAAGAATGAAACAAAACATATATAAGAAACTACATAATGATTAATTATATCAAATGAATTCCATCAAAATAAAGATAATCAACATGACATCAAGACTAATCTTTGGATTGTGAATTGACTCACAATTTGATTTATCTTAGGGTAAACAAATAGTTTAAACAATACACTTTAAATACTTGCCTTCCTTTGGGCCGGATCAAGTACAAAAGTGTCCTAAAGTTTAAGGTACTTGTTCCCCGGCAATAAAGAATATAAACAATTCACTTTAAACACCCGCCTTCCTTTGGGATGGTTCACAGCATTTAAAATGACCAAAAGTTTAGTTCAATTATTACCCCATGAATGTAAATACTTAGTCAACAACAAGGTCTCCTTTGGGAAACAAGCATGTTATCACATATCAATATTTACATTCATCTTTTAACAAGTTTGAATTTAATCAACAAGGTCTCCTTTGGGAAACAAGCATGTTAATTATGTCCAAAAATGTTAAGGATATAATTAATCGGAAACAAAAGGCCTTAAGGTTATTTCTGAAAATTTAAAGGGTAAAGAAATAAGCGAAATTTATTAATAAAAGATAATATCCTTTTGTTCTACCCGTCCATTCTTAAAGTTTAATAACTCCAAGAACCACCGAAGCGCGACTGGTGTCCAGACATTATAATTTATTAATAAATTATCAAAATTTTTGGGCAACGAAAAGTCACCATTTTTAACACATCTACAAGGAAGAAAGCTGAAAAGGGTATGCCTTCTACTGTCTCCCTTGTCTCTACCCCTAAACCCTTTTCCAAGAAGTTTTTAACCAAAAAGGCATCTGATAGGTTTGCCTTAATTTCTTCTAAGGCCTTCGTTGTAGAAATGAAAAGGGATAGGGAAACTTTTGCTAAGCTTGGTATGGACAAATTCTTTGAGGGAAGAGGATTATTCTTAACTGTGGACCATCCCCTTCCCTTCTATCCTAAAATGATATATGAGTTTTATGCCAATTTGCCTAAGGGATTAGAGAAAACTTATCCCTCTTCTCCTTATGTTTATGTTAGAGGAGTGTTTGTCCCTTTTACCCCTACTGTCATCAATGATATGCTTGGTTTGAATGATTATTTGGATGATTTGGTTTCAATTGAGGATGATGAACTTGTGACTGCCATTACCCATGGAAAGGTGACCTCTTGGCCTGTGAAGCCTAAGGATTTAGGAAGTGGTTCTTTATCTTCCCTTTATTGTTTTCTTCACTCCATTCTTGTTGCCAATTTGTGTCCCTCCAATAACAAAACCTCTATAACTAGGGTGCAAGCTTTGCTTCTTTATAGATTGGGGATTAAGAGGCACATTAATTTTGGTGATTTCATCTTTAAAAAAATTTGTGATTATGGAGAGTCTCCATCCAAGAAATGGTCTCTACCTTACCCTTCCTTGATCTCCCAAATCCTCATTGCCAATGGAGTGAATCCTGAAAAAGGAGAAGAAAGAGTTGAAAATTTTGCCTTCTTTAAGGAATCCAAGACCCTGCTTGATCCTAAGCAAAGATATGTGGATCTTCCTTTGGGTACAGTTCCTGAGCTTGGTATGGAAGATGTGGACACATCTGAAGCCACATCTGAAGAAAATTTTGTTGCTCAGATGAAGGATCTGGATGCTGCAATTATAGCTGCAGAAGCTCAAGTTCAAGCCTCCATTGCCCATGCCAACAATTTGAAAGCTCTTAGGGATAATCTCATTCGATGGCATGATAAGCTTTCTAGTCAAAAAGGGGGAGATAGCTCTGGAAATGAAAAGTGGGATGCTGCTGTTGCTGATGCTGCTGCTAAAGCTGTGGCTGGTTTTAAGTGGAGACATTTCGAACTTTAATTTAGGGGGAGAAAAGTTTTTGGTTGTTTTGCTATGATGGTTGTTAAAGACAATTTTTAATTTTCTGTTTTAGTTTGTTAGTTTCTAAACAATGGTTTGTAATACTTTAATTAGGACATTGCTGAATGGTTTTTGTTTTTGCTTAATGAACTGCTGGTGTTCTGCTCTAATTTTGTTTTGCAGTTTTTATGTGTGGATGTGTATACACATCTGGACACACATCCATTCAGGGGGAGTTATGTTTTTTCTTATATTCTGTGGTCATAATAATGTGATTGTTATAAATCTTTGATTTTGACCAGAAAGTCCAAAATAGGGGGAGATTGAAAGCGTGAGCTTTTTAGGGAACTACTTGTTTCCTTATTTAATTTGACTTCTATTATGGTAAGAAGATTTTGAGACTTTCATGGAGATTTATAAGTATTCTACTTTGACTAGGAGATTGTAAATAAGTAAATATCTTTTATTTATGTACATAGTTTTATATTAGGACTAACCTACTAATATTTGATTTCCTTGTGAGTGTGTTTATGTTTTCATATAGGAAAAGAGATCTCACAAAGGAAGATGTCGATTCATGAAGATCTTCTCCAAGGTGCACTATAAATACAAGACATTCAGCACAAAGAGAAGCTACGGATTTTAGAGAGAAAAATACACATACTTCATAGCATTCGACTTTATTGATTTTAGGTTGTGAGCGTACATCCGTAACTCACATCTAGGTTTTCATAAAGTTCTCTTGTTTTACTTCTGATTGAATAGGTCCTACTTGGGAAAGGGGAGTTGTTCATATCGTAGAAGGTGATTAGAACTTGTTTAGTATTTTCATATTTTAGTTTTTCACTTCTTTGTTTTTGTAAGAAACAAAAGTTTTTATAGTGAAAAGTTGTTGGGCGTAAGCCTAGTTTGCTGATCACACAGATCAGTAAGCGTAAATAATTCTTGAGTTATTTGCATTTAATTGTTTTATTCCGCTGCATTATCTGTGGATGTGTGGACAGTTGTGAGACACATCTGTACTCACATCCTTTGCCTATTGCGTGATCTAAGTTTCCTAGCTACACGAAACTTTCACTCCTCATTTTTCATCTCAAACTTAGGAAACCCTATCCAATTACTCAAATTCAATTGACACTACAGAAAATGAACCTCCTCATAGTATTACCGGGAATGAGCTTCTTGAGATAAACACACTTAGTCATCCTATCATGCACCATAATTGCAACCTCAATATTATTTTCGAGTAACATGTGTTCTATCATTACACTCTTGGATTGCTTTACAGTAAAACACCCCAACAGTAGAAGTAATAAGCAATTCAGAAAAATGTTAATGGTATTCAAGCCACACTCTTTATTAGCAGTCAGCTCTTCGGTATAGTTGTCAACATAAAATTGAATGACATACACGTACTACTCCAAAATTTGCAGTGAGTCCAGTACTTCACCACCACTGTCGTTGAAGACATTAAGAGGAAGCAACTGACCAAAAAACCGTCTAACTGCTTTGCTCCATGTAACAGGGTTGTTGTGCCACACAAGGACATACAAATAATTATTTGAAGCAGCTCTCTAAGATTTGAAACTGAAACAACTATCAACCTTATAGCATAAAATTCCAGTCCTAAAGCAGATATTAGGAAGAAAACACTACAATGAGCAAATGTCTCTGCGTGTACCAATTGTCTAATTAATTTCAACCCACAATTGAAAGCAAAAGCTATAACAACCTCCAGCTTGGTGATTCCCTCAACATTTCAAAGTCCAGGCAGCATGAATGGAACAATCCTCCAGAATTAGTGAACAAATGCAGAGGATTAAGAGTACTAAACGAACCCTTAATAACTATTAACGCTGCTACTTCAAGAGTCTTGAATCTTCCTGGCAATGTACAGAAAAATAAGGCAACACGCATTCCTCCTATTATTGTATATGCATGTCTAGCCTCCGCAATAACACCAACTAGAGATAAACCAAAAACAACTGCAGCTATATCAACCTTACGAGCCAGGATTATTTCAGCCAAATCCCTTTGACCAGCTATGCCTTGTGGTGATGGCTAGGCACATTCATCTTCCCCAAATATCCTCTTTATTTTGTAGCCTTCAGATTTTGCTTGCTCAATAACCAAACCAAAATTTATGCAATCCCCACTATAATTGTTCAAAATCAAGAGGCATCCCTTTGGTTCTGTCACAACTTGTATGTCTCCAAGAACTGAATCAACGGGCGAGGATGCAAAAACATCCTCATAGATAGCTACAGTGAGCATCCATCATGAGCAGACTCGCGACCACTTCCACTTTCTAATATTATACAACCTTCATCGTTCGATTTACTTGAAACATCAGTAGTACGAAGCACGACCTTAATATGAGCACAATAGAAAATTCTAGTACTAACAATACCTGGAATCCAATTGAGTCTGAACACAAAAAATAAGAATATCCGCTTTCATTTCATCATCAACACTAAGCATACCTTCCATGATTTTTGTTTTAAACTCTCCAAATTCATTTATCATGCCAGGAATATGATTAAAATGAACAGTTACATCACGATTACAATCAACATCTCCAACAAGGACAATTGCACAGATACTTGGAGGATCAAGGTATGATTGAGGATTACCTGATTAGATCCATTTCCCCACTGCTAGGAATTTCATCGAACAGTTGGAGTGCCCCAATGTAGATTGTTTTCTCTTTGCAAATTGATCGTTCTTTGCCTTATCTGAGATTACTGAGGGAAATTCCACACAACTAACAGGATCATCAATTACCTCATGAACGAAAACAAATGAAATGTCAAAATATCGCTTACTTGTTGTCTCTTTGGCAAGTGGCTTCTCTCTATAATATTTTAGCACTTTGAGTGGGGGAGTAGCCCACAAAGATGCAAGGCATTGGTTTTGGGGCGAGTTTGCGGGGAGTGTAGGGACGGAGCCATGGATAGCAAGGGCAACCAAAACAATGGAGTTTGGAGTAGTTGGGAGAGAGTTTAAAGAGACAAAGATATCGAGAGTCATTATTGAGGGAGGCAGTGGGAAGTTGATTCATAAAGTAGGTGGCAGTGGTGAGGGCAAAGGTCCAAAAAGTAAGAGAAATGTGGGCATGGGTGAAAAGAGTAAGGTTGGTTTCAACTATGTAACGATGGCGACTTTCGGCATAGCCATTATGTTTGGGTGTGTGTGGAGGTGAGGTGAGGTGGGAGATTCCTTTTGTATTAGTGTAGGAGTAGGCTTGAGGTATTCGCCACCGTCATCAGAAAAGAGTTGGATAATGGGTCTTTTAAAATAATTTTCAATAAGGGTCTTAAAGCAAAGGAAGGTGGCATAGGTTTCGGATTTGTGTTTGAGCGGGTAGAGCCATGCGTATTTGGTGAAGTGGTATACGAAGATGACATAGTATTTAAAGTGATCATAAGATGTAATTGGAGATGTCCATACATCGAACAAAATTAATTCAAGACAAGCATTAGAGACAAGAGTAGATGTAGAAAAAGGAAGTTTATGACTTTTAATGATATTGCAAGAATTACAATGGGAAAAGAAACTCAAAGAGATATGTAAGCTAAATTGTCTTTTTAAAATGGAAAAATAGATAAAGTCGGATGTCCAAGTCGGTGATGCCAAGCTTGGGTGGAGGTGGAGAGTATACGAGGTTTTGGAAGAAAAGTATTTTATTCATCTTTGCGTAGAGTATTTATACAGGAAAACAATTAACAAAGCAACCTAGAGATTTACATCAGTAAGCTAAATTAAGGGGATTACAATTTGCATGGGAGGATTACATGGGATTTGACTGATGAACACCATATTTACTGATAATACAAATATGTAATGATTATATAAAATATAAGAATAGCTAATTTTGAGGAGGAGATATAATTTCCTTAATACGCCCCGCAAGTTGGACGTTCCTTGAGTAAGACAAATCTTGGAAATAAGCGAGTTGAACCGAGCACGAGGAAGAGGTTTGGTGAGCGCATCTGCTAGTTGATCCCGACCGGAGATATGTTGGACACGGAGGTGGCCATTTTGAACTTGTTCCCGGACGAAATGAAAGGCAAGTGCTAAGTGTTTCATTCTTGAGTGGAAGACGGGGTTTGCTGAGTAGGAGGTTGCTCCCAAGTTGTCACTATAAATCACCGGAGGTTGTGAAGTGGAAGCATGAATTTCGGACAGGAGGTTGGAGACCCACAGAAGCTCGGCTGTGGTGGCAGCTATGGCACGGAACTCGGCTTCTGTGGAGGACCTAGCTATAGCACGTTGCTTCTTTGAGGACCAAGCTATGGGATTTCGACCTAGATAAACAATATAGCCTGAGGTGGAAAGGAAGTTATCATGGTCGCCCGCCCAGTCGGCATCACAAAAGGCATGAAGTGGGGAAGGGTTGTGTTTGAAGAGCTGAATACCCAAGTGCATGGAACCATGTAAGTAGCGGAGTAAACGTTTGAGAGCCGCTGATGAGACTCTTGGGGGTGGTGGAGAAACTGGGCAAGTCGGTTAACTGAGAAAGCGATGTCGGGACGGGTGAATGAAAGATATTGAAGACTACCGATGATAGCCCGAAACTCGGAGGGATTGCAAATAGGGGTGCGGGGCATGGCTGAGACAGGAGGATAGGTGGCCATGGGGGTGGGAGAGGGTTTTGAGTGAAGCATGTCATGTTTGAGAAGGATATCATGGATGTATTTAGATTGGGAAAGGTGAATGCCATGAGAATTTGGTGTTACCTCAATGCCTAAGAAGTAGGAGAGAGGACCCAAGTCTTTTAGGGAGAACCGAGAGGAGAGACTTTGAATAAATGAGTGAAGAAAGGAGTCGGAGGGGCCGGTGACAATAATGTCATCGACGTAGACAAGCAGGAGTAAGTGTTGAGATTTTTGAGTGTAAATAAATAGTGAGGGATCAGCAATGGAAGAAGAGAAACCGAAGGAAAGAAGATAATTTTTGAGTTGGGTAAACCAAGCACGTGGTGCTTGTTTGAGGCCATAAATGGCCTTGGAAAGTTTGCAAACATGAGAAGGGGCGGAGGTGTTTTGGAAACCGGGAGGTTGAGACATATAGACGGTTTCGGAAAGACGACCTTGAAGAAATGCGTTATTGACGTCAAGTTGGCGAAGGGACCAACCATGACTAATTGCAAGGGAGAGAATAAGACGGATGGTAACGGGTTTGACAACGGGGCTAAAGGTGTCAGAATAATCTAGACCCGGACGTTGGTGGAATCCTTTCGCTACAAGGCGAGCTTTATATTTTTGGATTGAGTTATCTGGGTTATACTTGATTCTAAATACCCATTTGCAACCTACGATGTTGGGTGCCTCATGAGAGGGGACAAGAGACCATGTGTTATTTTTGAGAAGGGCAGTGTATTCATCGAGCATGGCTGCATACCAATGAGGAGAAGATAGGGCCTGTTTTGTGGATGTGGGGAGAGAGTTCGGAGAGGGTAGTGTGGCTAGTTGAGCGTATTTGGGGTTGGGCTTTCGGATATTATTTGAGAGGCGGGTGGTGATGGTGCGGTTTGGGTTAGTGGGAGGGGCTGGATGGGGCTCGGCTGTGTGGGGTGGATGGGGTGTGTTCTCGGCAGAAGGAGAGGTTTGGGAGGGAGGGTTAATGTTTTGGACTGGTGGAGGGGCTGGGGAAGGGTTCTGTATGGAATTCTCGGCAGAAGGAGAGGTTTGGGAGGGAGGGTTGTTGTTTTGGACTGGTGGAGGGGCTGTGGGAGGTATAATAGGATCAGTAGGAATGGTAGCATTAGGAGAGGTGGTAGGAGGTAATATGGGTAAAGAGAATGAACACCACTCAGTGGGAGACATGATGGGAGATGAAGTGGGGTTGGATATAAGAGTAGAATAAGGGAACTCAGACTCTACGAATTTTACATGTCTCGAAGTATAAATTCGATTTGTAAGAGGGTCGAGACAATAAAAGCCACTTTGAGAGGGGGAATAACCGACAAAGATGCAAGGGGTGGACTTGGGTGCCAGTTTGTGTGGTGCATAAGGACGGAGCCAGGGGTAGCAAAGACACCCAAAACATTTTAGTTTTGTGTAGTTTGGAGATTTTTGAAAGAGACGGAAGTAGGGGGAGTCATTTTGGAGGGTGGAGGTGGGCATTCGATTGATAAGGTACGAAGCGGTGATTAAGGCATGTGGCCAAAAAGTGAGAGGAAGTTTTGCATGAGAGAGAAGAGTGAGACCGGTTTCAACCAAATGTCTATGACGACGTTCGGAGAGGCCATTATGTTCTGGTGTGTGGGGAGGAGAAGTTAGGTGAGAAATGCCCTCCTTTAGAAGAGAAGGAGTGAGTTTAATGTATTCTCCTCCATTATCGGAAAAGAATTGTTTGATGGGACGGGAAAAGTGTTTTTCAACGAGAGATTTAAAACGAAAGAAGATAGCATAAGTGTCGGATTTGTGTTTAAGGGGATATAACCAAGTGTATTTTGTGAAGTGGTCGACAAAAATAACGTAGTATTTATAATTGTCATAAGAGGGAACGGGAGAAGTCCATACATCGGAGAAAATTATTTCAAGTGGTGCATTCGATTCAAGAGTAGAAGTGGAAAAGGAGAGCTTGTGACTTTTATTAATGTTGCAAGAGTTACAATGGGAAATAGAACCACTAGGAATTGAAAGACTAAACAATTTATTCAAATGGGAAACAATTGGGGGAGCAGGGTGTCCCAATCGATGGTGCCAAGACTGGAGAGAAGCAACCGTGCTAACGTTTGCTTGGAGAGATGAGGGATGCCATATGTAGACTCCACGTTCAAGTGTGCCGTGGAGAAGAACATGATGTGTCGAGATTGCCTTGATAAGAAAAAAAGAGGGTGAGAATTCAATTGTAGCATGGTTATCACGGCAAAATTGTGAAACAGAAAGAATATTACGAGCAGTGGTGTGAGCTTTGGCCGGCCATTGGGTGATGAGCAGTGGTGGTGGGAATGCGGCAGAGGGGTGGTGTAAAGGGAGGCTGTCAAAAATTAAAGGTTAGGAACTAAAGCTCTGATACCATATACGAGGTTTTGGAAGAAAAGTATTTTATTCATCTTTGCGTAGAGTATTTATACAGGAAAACAATTAACAAAGCAACCTAGAGATTTACATCAGTAAGCTAAATTAAGGGGATTACAATTTGCATGGGAGGATTACATGGGATTTGACTGATGAACACCATATTTACTGATAATACAAATATGTACTGATTATATAAAATATAAGAATAGCTAATTTTGAGGAGGAGATATAATTTCCTTAATAGAGAGAGCGGAGTGAGCTTGAATTGAGAACGGATGCCAAAGGTAGACTCCGCAATCAATGGTTCCGTGGAGAAGAGTGTGGCCCGTCGAGATTGCCTTAATAAGAAAAGAAGGAGTGAATTCAATGATGGCATGATTATCTTTGCAAAATTGAGAGACGAAAAGAATATTACGAGAGATAAGAGGCACATGCAAGACATTATTGAATATAAGAGAGGTAGTATAATTAGAGAGAGAGGGAACATATGTAGGAAATAGTGTTAGGATTTAGGTCCCAAACACAATTGCTAGATTGATAAAGATGAAAGCACAAAATAACACAATAGCAAGAACGAAACAATAATAAACAATGAACACAAGAGATTTTACGTGGTTCACCAACTTGGCTACGTCCACGGGCGACGGAGAATCAATTCACTATAATCAAGAAGAGTACAAGGAGAATCAAGGTGAAAACCTTTCACACAATCTCACAATCTCTCACAATAGTGAATAACCTAGCTTGTTTCTACCTCTCTCTCAAAGGCATTAGCAGGAACAAAGACAAAAAGAATTATTTATATGACAAGGTAAAACAACCGTCTGAACCCTAAAACACCGCCAAGCCCGTCACAATGCCCGCCGTGAGGCGCCCGCCCCACCTAAGCCCAGGCGCCCACCTGGGAATCCTCCAAACGGTGCCAACCTACTGCCCTTGAAGCGTCCGCCTCAGCCATGCCCATGAGGCCGCCTCAAGGCCACTCCACGACCCACCAGCTTCGGCCAATCAGGCATCCGTCTCACTCCATGCGGGGCGCCCGCCTCGGCAGCAGGGCATCAGAACACCAGCAACACGCAACAACATTGCAGCCTTCTCCCAAATCCATTTTGTCAACAACAATTGAGAGTCACCCCAACAATTCTCCACCTTGACGATCAATCCCGAAACAAGCTATCTTCAAGAGAACATCTCTATCTCCGTCGCCCCGCCCCTAAGGGCATCATTGACTAGTAACACCAACTAAGTCCAAGAACTTCTTGAACTTAGCAATCGAAACCTTCGAACCCGGCTTTGTCAACCTGACCGCCTCCGTTATAGTCATAACATACCCAATACAACCATCACTGTTCTTACCATACACAATGCCCACACAAGCATTTGAATACGGAACCCGTGACACATCATCTTTAGACTTGGGACTATCTAAAGAATATAACCAATTCACCTGGTAAACATCATTGATATCTATAGCAGCCACAAGAATGCCATCCACATGAACAAGATAAATCAATGTGCCAACACTACAACCCATCAAGTAACCACAATCATCCAATTTACTCCTAGCAAAACCACGGGTAACAACAAAAGTGTCGAACCTTTTATACCCCTGTCGAGTTGACTTCTTTAAATCAACCAAGGATCTCTCAAACAGGACAACATGATCCTTCTTACCCTCGACAACATACCCCTTAGATCGGCGCATATAGACCTCCTCCTCAAGCTTCCCATGCAAAAAGACCCTTTTCACAAATAACTGCTCAAGCTTTAAATCTAAAATCGCCTCAATGCTCAACAAGGCGTAAATACATGTGTGTATTACTACCGGTGAAATTACTCCATTGTAGTCTCCTTTGAATTTGTAGACCCACTTGCGGCTGACTAATTCCTTCTTTGGTGGAGGTCTATCAAATTCCCATGTCCGATTTTCCATAGTAACCAACAACCTTGCAGAAACAACACACAACATAACTTCCTTGTAGAAGACTGCTTCATGCACATAAACAGATTTCGCACCGGACAAGACATAAGCAACCATCTTCTCAAAGCCATATCGAACAGAAGTACTATCATTCCTTCTTCCCCTACCAAGATCACTGGTAGTCTCCACCTGCTTGTTGGTCTCCTCCTTACGAATCGGGAGCATCGCCGGAGTCACTATATCAGACAAATCAATAACATCCAAGTCAAGTTCCACCCCTTTTGAGTTATCTCCAACTAACTCCACCTGTTTGTATACCCGTTCTGTAGAACAGTTCTTCTCTTGGAGACATAGAGCAACATCTCTACCAATCAGGAACTTAGACGAAATAAGATTCCATAACCGAAATCCACTCACTCCAGAATTATAGCCAACAAAGAAACACTTTTTGGCCCTTTGCTCCAATTTTTTGTTCACATAAACATACGTGGGACACCCGAAAATACACAATCTCGAGTCACCTCCTAGAGAGCCTGACCACATCTCCATCAGAGTCTTCATCCCAAAACCAGAGTTTGAAGAACGATTAGCCAAATAAGCAGTCATACTAATCTTCTTCGCACAAAATTCCTTCAACAATGCATGTGACAACAACCCCCGAGCCCTCTCTATCAAAGTGCAATTCATCCACAACAAACCACCCTCAGAGAGTTCTGTCAATCCCTTCAAGCCAATGTGACCCAATGTCATGTCCCATGGTTGAGTAACCTCCGCCTCAATCGTTGACCCCGTTGCAATAGATACCTCACCAACAACCGTAGACCCAAGAAGCTTATACAATGCCCCCACCTTCTTTCCCTTCAATGCCACCAAATCACCTTTAATAGCCGATAATTCGCCATTCGCAATGGATAAACTATACCCAAGGCTATCCAAGGTACCTAGAGAAATCAGGTTCTTCTTCAGTTCAGGAACATAACTGACATTCTGCAATTCCCGCACTACTCCATCAAACATCTTAACCTTAATAGCCCCAATACCAACAACCTTGCGTGCAGTATTATTTCCCAACAAAACTACTCCACCAGCAGCCTTATATGAACAAAACCATGCCCGATTGGGACTAATATGATAAGAACAACCCGAATCCAAAATCCAACTATCACGAATTTCGGTACACGAATCACAAGCAATAAGCGCATCACATTCAATGTCATCACTAGTGTCTTCAAGCACCACTCCAGCTTCACCCTTTGTCTTCACGGTTATATCCTGTCGGTTTGGACAAAACCTTCTAATGTGTCCCTTCTCCTTGCAATCATGACATATCACATCTTTAAACCTTGAACTTGACTGACCCGAATTCCTTGAATTTGATTCCTTCCTTGCCCTCTTACCGCCTTTAGCAATTAAACCCTCACCTTGAGATTCAGCACTTGGGGAAGTCAAGTGCGTCTCAATAACCTCATGACTTAATAAAGCGGTCTTGATCTCTTCCAAAGAGATCTCATCCTTGCCATACAAAACTGTCTCACGAAAGTGCATGTATTCTGAAGGTAAAGAACAAAGCAATTTAATGGCTAATTGCTCATCATCAATCTCAACATCCACGTTTTCCAAGTCTAACACCAAACTATCAAACTCATCAAGATGACGTTTAAGAGACTCACCGGGTTTGAGTTTACATTCCTCGAGCTTCTTCATTAGTAATAGGCGATTACTAATGCTCTTGGTCATGTACAATTGTTCAAGCCTAAGCCAAATCCCTACAGCTGTGTCCTCCTTCAATACCTCCCACAACACCTCATCGCTGAGACTCAATTGTATAAGAGAAAGAGCCTTCTCGTCCATGTCGTCAAACTGTGCATCCGTCAAGTTTTGCGGTTTCTTTGATTTACCGAGAAAAGCCTTGATGCATTGCTTTCCCACCAATATCGCTCGCATCTTTACTTGCCATAGCCCAAAGTTAATCTTGCGATTAAACTTCTCAATTTCGTACTTCCCAGCCATCGTTATCAATAAGCAATACAAGATCCACAAACCGGAGCTCTGATACCAATTGTTAGGATTTAGGTCCCAAACACAATTACTAGATTGATAAAGATGAAAGCACAAAATAACACAATAGCAAGAACGAAACAATAATAAACAATGAACACAAGAGATTTTACGTGGTTCACCAACTTGGCTACATCCACGGGCGATGGAGAATCAATTCACTATAATCAAGAAGAGTACAAGGAGAATCAAGGTGAAAACCTTTCACACAATCTCACAATCTCTCACAATAGTGAATAACCTAGCTTGTTTCTATCTCTCTCTCAAAGGCATTAGCAGGAACAAAGACAAAAAGAATTATTTATATGACAAGGTAAAACAACCGTCTGAACCTTAAAACACGGCCCAGCCCGTCACAATGCCCGCCGTGAGGTGCCCGCCCCACCTAAGCCCAAGCGCCCGCCTGGGAATCCTCCAAACGGTGCCAACCTACTGCCCTTGAAGCGTCCGCCTCAGCCATGCCCATGCGGCCGCCTCAAGGCCACTCCACGACCCACCAACTTCGGCCAATTAGGCGTCCGCCTCACTCCATGCGGGACGCCCGCCTCGGCAGTAGGGCATCAGTACACCAGCAGCACGCAGAAACATTGCAGCCTTGCCCCAAATCCATTTTGTCAACGACAATTGAGAGTCACCCCAACAAATAGGAAGAGAGAAGCCATCTCCAATAAGAACGTCATCACTACCATTATAAGGACTTTGGAGAGGAAGGTAGGAAAGATCATTGGTGATGTTAGGTCCCAAATGGTAGGAATCAGGCTAGAGGGGGGGGGGGTGAATAGCCTGTTTAAACTTTTAGCTTAAAAACTCTGATTCTTTGTAAAAGGTTGTAGGTAACACTCTTACTAACCGTTATATTGATTTTGCACAGCGGAAATTACGGTTAGGCTAGGTTTACAACCGGTTAGGTAGAGTTTCAAAACCAGTAAGTTAAAAACCTCATGCAAACAAAACAAATTATATTTCCAAGTAAGACAAACAAGTTAAGCAGTAAGTTGAGCCAATAGGTTGTGACCAGTTGAGAGAATGTCAACCAGTTACAACTACACAAAATAAACAATCACACAGAAGAATGACACGTTGTTTGAAGAGGTTCACAGTGTTAAATAACTGCTACGTCCTCTACCAAGTTTGGTCAGAACTTGGATTTGTGAAAGTGCACTACTATATTAATGGTTCCTACCTATTACAAGTTGCAAGCCAATGATTGAAGGCTGCCAAACTAAAGGTGACCACTAACGGATCGTGCTAAAATAAAGACCTGGTGTTTTCTAGAGATGTGCTCACAAGTTGAGCTGATTTCTCTAGGGTGTTGTGTGTGAATCAATCAATGTGTTCCAAAGGTAGTCTAATGAAGGAACACTACAACATTGATTGAGGTGCACAGTGTATAAGTCCTAACAGAGATGTCTAGTGAATAAGGGGACTTGAATTGAATGCCTTGAACTATGGAGTTTGCAGGTAGGTAATTCATAGCAACTCACTCTCAAGAATCATAAATGCACCAACCTTCTTCAATGCTCCAGGGAAGCTATTTATAGTGAACTTTGAAAAGGAGCCGTTGTCTTTGAAGAGGTTGCAATGATGACTTGATCAGGCATGCCTTTGAATGAAGGATCTTTGCATTAAATGCCTGAGATAGGAGAGATAAGATTTTCTTTGGGTGTTTGGAAGGATGTGAGTACTGGTTATTTTGACAATCTATTTTGAGCTTCGACCGCAGAATGTCACTCAGCGTCTATTCAAAGCATGCTTGCTTTACCAACTTTAGCTAAAGGGATTCTGGGTAGTTGGGAGCAATAAATGCTTCGGTTAGGCTAGGCCGAGGAAGCTTCTTGAGAAAGCCTTAACCGGCAAGAAATAAGCTATAACCTGTGAAGGTTACATCAGCTTGGTGGGGTAACCGGTTAGGTTAGGAGCACCGGTTGAGAACAATCGGTTAGGTAGCCAAACCGAGTCACTCACAAAAATCAAAGGGGGAAAATCTTCACATCTTCAAATCTTCAAGGTCTTGAGAAAATTACATGATTCAAAAACACTGGCACTAGCACTAAGGGATCCTATCATACATAGAAAAATTCTATTTGGTCTAATTAAAATTAGGGGTCCTCAATAATGCTTGTTGTGATTGGGTTTAAGCAATTCTAAACTTAAACATATATTTGACTAACAATCTCCTCCTAATTGCTTAAGTCCAATCACCCTAGGTTAGCATCATCTTGACTTAGTAAAAGAATGACTGAGAGATTATCTTTTAGATATGTCATTCCCTAAGTCAAGTAACAATTTAGATGTAACCTAAGAGAGCTTACAAAAAAATTGAAAGCTAAAATTTAAAACAAGTTAAAGGTAAAATATTTTTGAATGAGTAAACCTGCAAAATGAAACAGTTAACAGTTTGAACATTCAAAAACAATTAAAAAAAATAAGGAAAGACAAGTCATTCAAAACAACAAAGTTTGAGGTCAAGGAAATCTCATTGATTAAGCTGCAACCGGTTAGGCAAAAGATGGAAAGACAAGTTCATCATCGGTTACATTCTAGACAGGAGCAGCAAGGTAATTGGTAGGAGGCAAATCCTTGGGGTCTAAAGGAGGGGTAGCCGATGGACTGACCGGTTGGGTGCGAGATTTCTTGGCTTCCTTTTCATCTCTCTTCCTTTTCTTTCTAGCAGACTTCTCAGCATCACGGTCCGCTAACATCTTCTTGAGCACTTCATTTTCTGATTTAAGCTTGATCCTCTCAGTGTTGGTCTTTCTAAATAAGGAGGCTTGATCGGTTCGCTTCTGGTTCAACTTCTTGATTTCATCGGTAGCAAGCTTCAAATCGGTTTGGGCATCCTTGGCAGTGTTCATGAGTTCTTTATTCAACTGAGTCAAGGCACCGAGCTGAGTGGAGAGATCAGTGATCTTGGCATCCTTATCAAACAGATCGGCCACATAGTTAGCTAGATCCTTTGCATAACCGTGTTCCATTCTGTCTAACCTCTTCTCTTCCTCCTCCTGATTGGACTTAACCATACTCGCAACCAGGGCATCATAAAGTTCACAAAGATCACGAACAATAACTGGTCGGTTGAGTTCTTCTTCAGGAACTGGTTGTGGAGCATCAGGTGAAGGATCAGCGTCGGCAGCAGCATCACTATCAGAAGAGGAGTCAACGGTTGAGGAACTGATTGATATACCAGGAGGACCGGTTGAATGAGTAGCAACAGTCAAGGCAAGAACCGGTTGAGGAATGAACACTTGGATGGCAAGGGATGGGTTTGGTGGAGAATGGTGAACGGTAGGAGGCTTCTCGGTTAGATGAGCAGTAAGAGGAATAGTGCGACGGGTAAGGGATGGAGTTGGAGAACCGGTAGAGGCATCGGTTGAAGAATCGGTTGGAGAGTTGACATGAGCTGGACCGATCCTAGAGACTTGACCGGTTGGAGAAAAGGTGATCTCTTCATCAACTGATACAGAAGAAGCAACAGAGGGGCTGAACACAAGGAAGTCATTGGGGTCAGAAGAGATAAGGGAATCAGACTCAAGGCTAAGAGCAATGGCATTCGAATGTCATGGGCTTCATCAAATGCGGAGGCAACCGGATCGGCGGCAGCGGGGAGCCAATGATAAAGCATGTTGCCTTGATCGAATCAAAGGAATAACCCTGAGAGCCAGGAGAAGAAGGGAGGCTTGCCGAATGTTGCTCCATGGCCGAGGATTGCCATTTCTCATAATAGAAAGCTGGGTCACATTTGGCATTAACCCAACTCTGTGAGTAACTTCGTAGCACCATCTCAAAATCCGTAGCTCCAAAACCTGAGAAATGCGATTGTTGACCGAAAGATAACGCATGAAAATATTGGCAGAAGAAAATGTGCATTCAATCGGTCCAGTAGCAGGTTGAGCCACTCCACCTTGAATTCTTATGTGACGAAGCCTTTGAGATTTGGAAGGAGAGAATATCGGTTTCTGCTTGGTAGGGAAATTGGTGACCAACTGCTGATCGGTTTTGGAAGGCTTGACCGGTTGACCTTTGGGTGGAGGAAACCGTTTGCGAAGTTTAAGCACAACCGGTTTTTGGGCTTTGAAACTGGTTTCCCCAGGGCCAACCGTTCTGGAGAGATAGAAGGGAATACCAACATCTTTTTCTTTCAATTTCTTGAGCTCTTGGGAAAATGGAGGAGGATCCGAAACAGTTTTGTACTCAGCACGGCTAGAGATCTTCTCATGAATACCAAAGAGGGGAATGCCATGAGTGGTGCGAGGAATGGAAGACTTTGAAGTATAATAGTTTAAGGGAGAAAATATATCTTTCTGATAGAGGCAAGGATCAGCATAGACTGGTGGAACAGCAGGATCTAGAATATTAAATTCATCATCATCATCAGAAATATCCTCTACTTCAAAGAAATCAGATTCGTCATCAGGAGTAGAAGAGGTGGGAGGCACAGACTGAATCTCCTCCTCAACCCTTGGAGGACTAGACAGCATAGATTGGATTTCTCTCACTTGGCTATCAAGAATAGAGGCTTGAAGAGCCTGAGCCGTGGCAAGAGCATCGGCTCGGTCTTGTAGCCGCTTTTCCTCCACATCAAATAGGCTAGCAGCTACAACTTGCTGCAAAAGAACATCATCAGTATCAATCGGTTGAGAAGCTTTAACCGGTTTAGTAGATACAACGGTTGGAGGGATTGAGATCGGTGGAGACCTCATCGGTTGAGTAGAGGCCGGTTGGTCAGATGTGCCTCCTTCCAATGGGGTAACCGGTGATGTATCGATAATGCCTCCTCATAGGCTTCTAACCGTTGCCATCGGTTTGGGAGTGGTAAATGCTTGATCCGTACTCTCCATTCAGTCAGGCCTATCATCTCCATCAGAACTAGAGTCAGAACTTGAACCAGACTCAGCAATCTCCTCAGATTTTTCTTTTTCTTCCTCATCATCTTCGAACATGGCATCAATCTCAAAGATCGGTAACCGTGGGCCATTTGGTGGAGTTGGACTGAACTGCAGAGAAGAAATCTGCTAAGGAGATATTTCCAGCAGCCTTGAGTTCTTTGTCCATATCCAATAAATTATCTAACAAATCCATCACATTCCTGATAAGCTGATTCTTCTTTGGGCCAAGGCAAACCGGTTCAGAGTCAAAGTTTGGGAGAGAGTCAATTTCCATTTCATATCTCCTGCATCGATAGTAGTCGCCTCAATCAACGTATCTTCAGCTCCATAGAGAATGGCAAAATCTGCCCATACAGCTTGGACCATCATGTCCTGTCTCATTCTATCTTGAGCTAAGAAAACAGCATTCCATTTGAGGGGAAGCTGATCGAAGAATTTGTTGAATTGTTTGATGAGACTGCGCCTAGAAGCGGAAAGATCAAAGTCTCTGAGACGGCAAGGTCTACTGAAGTATACACCATTTTCAACATGTCAGTTTCCAAAATCAATATAATCTTGAACATTGCCAACTGGGATGGAAGATTTGTTGATTTCATGGAATTGAAGTATCTTCCGAATAAAAGGTGGCAAGTGATCTATTGTATATACCCAACTGAGAGACGGTGCAGACTTAGGGTTAAAAGACCAAGGATTATTGTGGAAAATATGGAAGGTGGGATTTCTGATCGGTTGGCATCTTCGGTAAGAGGGATTGGAAGCATGACCGGTGATTGGAATGTCATCGGTCAAGGTATTGTGGCCAAGCAGTCGGTTGGGGATGAAGGGTATGAATGAGGAAATGTCGGCTTCAATTCTCTTCCTTCTTTCAGCATTTTCTTTGGCTATTTGGGAAGGGGTTTTTGGAATTGGTTTTGATTTTGAGGAGGATGGAGGAGTAGTAGGTTTGGAGGATTTCCTTGCTGACTTTTTGGTTCGGATAATGGTTGAGATAGGTTCTCTGTCTTCAGTATTAGGTTCTGGGGATTTTCTTTTGGCCGGAGAGGGGATCGGTTGAGAAGGCTGAGGTTGAGAGACCGGCTTGGAGGATTCAGTTGACTGTTTCTTCTTCGGTTGAGAGGTCTTCTTCTTAGCCGGTTGAGCTTCGGTAGGAGTAGCAATGGGAGACGTCGGTTTAGCTTCTCTAAGAATCCTTGCTTGATCGGCTTTGTCGAAAGCTTTGACAAAAGACTTAGGAACAGAAGGCTGACCACCAGAAATGGTAAAGATTGATGGGATTCTCATCAGAATTCTACTCATCAGAAGATAATGAATGGGCTTTGCCTTGTTAGATCTGGACAAGGGCTTCTCTTGCTGAAATTTCTTGAATGCAATCAAAATGACACGATAGATAAAGGAGCACCAGTTGAACCTCTTTTGAAGCATAACAGCTGCAATGGCTTCCCATTGTATCATAGTGATACAATGATGGGAGCCAGACCGGCAAATCACACATCGGTCAATTACTTCGGTCAAGGCGTAATGAACAGCATCCAAATCGGCTTTCTTATTTCCTTCACCGGTAACAAATGGATCGGTTCCACGAACACTAGCCCATGCTGATTCCATTTCTTTCGAGGTGACGGAAGATGAACCGGTTGAGGGAAGAGTAGGGAAAGCTTCGGCAATGGAAGTTGGAGAGAAATCAACGGAAAAACCACCAACAGTTGAAGTAATATGGGATACAACACCGGGCTTTGGATTATCATCTACAACACCATTGTTGAAGAACTCATTGACCAACTCATACATAATATCATCATTTCCTTCTGGCATCAAGAAAGGCAACAGACCGGAAGCAGTCAACATGGCCTGGAGGATCTTTCCTTCTTCAGATTCGAAGAAGCTTGGAAGAATGTAACCTCCGAAGATGTCTTTCTTGGTTGGTTTGGGAGCCATCTGTCAAAAGAGTTTAAGAATCAAAAACATTCTAAGTTAGAACATATTTCAAAAGAAAAATAGATGTGAGTTTAGATTTTGAAAAGTGTTCTTATTCTTCAAGTTCAATGAGTTTGGATTTTAGAAAATCCTTTACCGTAAAGGATTAAGGTTTGAAGAACGGTGGAAGAGTGAAGTTTTGATTGCTTGAAATCTTGACGCTTTTGCAGAGAGAAAACGAGATTCGTAAAGTTTGAAATAGAAGCTTGATTTTCCTTATATAGTAAAGGGAGAAGATGGAGGGGTTTTTGAAATTTAAAAAAACGTTTCAACTGCATGGCACAGATATTTAAAAAGATATTGAACACGATTTTAAATATGAGGGATTAAAACTAGGTACGTGTGTGCAGCAGTTAAACCATAATGCAATAATGACAAAAATATAACCTTTTGATAAATTAGAATGATACAGAAGTTACCTTTTTGGTCACAAAATTTTAAATTTGACCAACCATCAAGTACAAAAGGATGGTAGTAGGAGGGAGTAGGGAACATCAATTATGGATTTGCCAGGATAGGGTAAGGCGGTAGACGGCTGAAAAGATTGATGTGACTGATCGGTAGGAGACGCGCCGGTTAAAAAACGAATTGTGAATAGTAATCCGGCTGCAGTTCGTCGGCTAGGTAATGATCAATCGGTTGAGATGACGTCACCACTTGAGGCTTGACCGATCAGAGAGATGATCGGTTAGACAATGAACGGTCAGGGAAGAAAAGTTGACCGGTTGGGAGAGAGCACATTTGCATCGGTTAAGGGCCATCGGTTAGGAGATGTCGGTTTAGGATATCTTGCTTAATCGGTTAAGAGAGTAGGTCAAGAGCATCAGTTAGCAGAAGTAATTGAGGCAACACCAAGATCGGTTGAGAGCTTTCACAAACAGCAAAGTTAGCACAATAAATTAACGAATATCAATCATGCCTAGTTCTCCTCTAAGGAATTCAAATCTTTTAATGTCCAATGGTTTTGTCAAAATATCAGCTAGTTGATAATCAGTATGGACTTTTAAAAGAACAATGTTACCCTTTTCAACGTGATCCTTGAGGAAGTGATATTTAATGTCTATGTGCTTGGTCTTTGAATGCATCACAGGATTGTTGGAGACTGATATGGCTGAGGTATTATCACAATAGATAGGACATACTTCTTGAGGGATTTCATAGTCCACTAGTTGTTGCTTCAACCATAGAATTTGTGAACAAAGAACTTCCGGCTATATACTCAGCTTCAGTCGTAGAAGTGGAAATTGATGCCTGTTTCTTGCATGACCAGGAAACCAATCGATTACCTAGAAATTGACAAGTTCCACTAGTACTTTTCCTGGTGACCCTACAAGCTACAAAATCAGCATCTGAATAGCCAATTAGTGTAAATGATGAATCTTTTGGATACCACAAACCTAAGTTAGTAGTTCCCACAAGATATCTAATGATTCTTTTGACAGCTTGCAAGTGAGATTCTCTTGGGTCAGCTTGAAATCTAGCACATACACATACGGAAAACATGATATCTGGCCTACTCACGGTTAAGTAAAGTAGAGAGCCTATCATACCTCGGTAGAGTGTCATATCTACTTTCTTACCGGATTCGTCTTTGTCTAAGTGTACGTTTGTGGCCATTGGAGTACTTTGAGGATGAGCGGAATCAAGACCAAATTTCTTGATTAGATCTTTGGTATATTTGGCTTGATTGATGAAAATACCTTCTTGGGTTTGCTTAACTTGAAGTCCAAGGAAAAAGGTTAGCTCACCCATCATGCTCATCTCAAATTTGCTCTGCATAAGTTTCTCAAATCTCTTGCATAATTTTTCGTTAGTAGATCCAAAAATAATGTCATCAACATATATTTGAACTAACAATGAATGACCATTATGCTTTGCAATAAATAAAATGGTGTCTATTTTACCTCTTTCAAACTTCTCACAAAGTAGGAATTTGGAGAGAGTTTCATACCATGCTCGCGGTGCTTGCTTGAGGCCATACAAAGCTTTATTCAATTTATAGACATGATTAGGCTTCTTGGAATCTTCAAATCCTGGTGGTTGATCAACATATACAAGCTCTTGAAGTTCACCGTTGAGAAATGCACTTTTCACGTCCATTTGATATAGCTTAAATTCTTTGTAGGCTGCATAGGCAAGGAATAACCTAATGGCTTCTAATCTAGCTACGGGAGCAAAGGTCTCATCATAGTCTATTCCTTCCTCCTGTCTATATCCTTTTGCCACTAATCTGGATTTATTCCTTACAATTTTTCCAGACTCATCCAATTTATTCCTATATACCCATTTTGTTCCAATCACTGTTTGATCACTAGGTCTAGTCACTAATTCCCAAACTTTGCATCTATCAAACTGGTTAAGCTCTTCTTGCATAGGTTCTACCCAGCTGGGGTCATCAAGTGCTTCTTCAGTCTTCTTTGGTTCTGTGTTAGATACCATAGCAAAGGAAAATAATCCATGTTGTTCCTCTAAGTTTCTTAACTGGCCTCTAGTCATTCTAGGTCCAAAGACATCACCGATAACATTTTCTAAAGGATGATTCCTAACTAATCTCACTTCCCTAGGTAGGTCTTGCCTGACCGATTCCTGTCTTAAGGTTTCTATTGGAGGAGTGGAATCGATTAAGGGAGAAGAGACCGGTTGAGGTGATCGGTTAGGTGAGGGTGATGCTGACTGATGATTGTGATCGGTAAGTGGAGATGGAAATGTTAAGTTATTGGGTGAAATTGGTTCAGCTCCAGGTGGTGAATTTGGAATGGTAATATGAGGACTAGCTGGAAGAGGATCGGTTAGCTGGGTTTGTACATTGGAATGCCTAACCGATTGAGGAAAGAATGAGTCATCAACTAAGTCTCTACAAGTTACACCACTAGAGGCTGAAGGTTGAGCTGGAGATTGATTTGCGTTGTTGCTAGTGGTTTGATTAGAGTTTTGATTACTGTTTCACTGTCTCAAAAACACCGTAACTATCGCACTATTTGGATCCTTATCGACTCTAGCAAATCAAATTCATCAAAAGTAACATGAACAGATTCAACAATTTTCAACAACCGTTTATTAAAAACTCTAAATGCCTTACTGTGCTTGGCGTATCCCACAAAAATGCCTTCATCAGCTTTTTCATCAAATTTACCTCGGCGCTCTTTACCGTTGTAAAGTACATAGCATCTGCAACCGAAGATCTTGAAGAAACTAATATTGGGGATTCTGCCACGCCACAACTCATAAGGGGTCTTGTTGTGAAACTTGTTGACCAATGATCTATTCTGGGTGAAGCATCTTTGTATGGATAGCTTCGGCCCAAAATACTTGGGAAGCCTAGCTTCGGATATCATTGTTTTTCCAAATTTTCGATCAAAGTCATGTTCTTTCTCTCAACTACATCATTTTGTTGCGGTGTACCGTGAGAAGTTGTGGTCTATTCCGTGATCATCACAGTACTGAGCAATTCCAAGATTTTTGAACTCCGTTCCATTATCTGATCTCATACTGATGATATCACATTCCTTTTGGGTTTGAAGTAGACGGAAAAGTCTGGTAGCAACTTCATATGTATCATCTTTTGAAGCAAACATCTCTACCCAGGTATATCTTGAGAAGTCGTCTACAACAACCAAAGCATATCTCGCTACCTCCTAAACCGGCGTCGTTGTGGGGCCAAACAGATCCATATGTAAGTGGAGGCACCTAGAAGTGGACATGCAGGGCTTGCTGCGGAAAGATTCTTTATGTTGTTTTCCTAATTGGCAGGCTCTGCATTTCCTTCCATGATCAGCAGACACCTGAGGTAAGCCGGCGACTAGATTTTTATTAGCCAGCTTGGATAGATATTTGAAATTCAGGTGACTGAGTCTCTTGTGCCATAGCCAGGAGTTCTCACTGATGTTCTTAGCTACAAAACTAACATTAGTAACATTCGAAACATTGTTTAGGTCTATAGCATATACGTTACCTTTTCTATATCCAGTGAGAAGTGTTTCACCTGTAGCAATGTCTTTCACATAGCAGTTGGAAGAATTGAAAATACAATGCATACCTTTATCACAAAATTGTGAAATAGAGAGAAGGTTATGTTTCAGACCATCCACCAAAGATACCTTCTGTACAACAATTGTACCTCTTTTGATGGATCCACGACCGATAAGTTAAAAACCGGTAAATGGTTCCTACCTATTACAAGTTGCAAGCCAATGATTAAAGGCTGCAAAACTAAAGGTGACCACTAACGGATCATGCTACAATAAAGACCTGGTGTTTTCTAGAGATGTGCTCACAAGTTGAGCTGATTTCTCTAGGGTGTTGTGTGTGAATCAATCAATGTGTTCCAAAGGTAGTCTAATGAAGGAACACTACAACATTGATTGAGGTGCACAGTGTATAAGTCCTAACAGAGATGTCTAGTGAATAAGGGGACTTGAATTGAATGCCTTGAACTATGGAGTTTGCAGGTAGGTAATTCAAAGCAACTCACTCTCAAGAATCATAAATGCACCAACCTTCTTCAATGCTCCAGGGAAGCTATTTATAGTGAACTTTGAAAAGGAGCCGTTGTCTTTGAAGAGGTTGCAATGATGACTTGATCAGGCATGCCTTTGAATGAAGGATCTTTGCATTAAATGCCTGAGATAGGAGAGAGAAGATTTTCTTTGGGTGGTTGGAAGGATGTGAGTACTGGTTATTTTGACAATCTATTTTGAGCTTCTGACAGCCGCAGGAATGTCACTTCAGCGTCTATTCAGCATGCTTGCTTTACCAACTTTAGCTAAAGGTATTGCTGGGTAGTTGGGAGCAATAAATGCTTCGGTTAGGCTAAGTGAGGAAGCTTCTTTGAGAAAGCCTTAACCGGCAAGAAATAAGATATAGCCTGTGAAGGTTACATCAGCTTGGTGGGGTAACCGGTTAGGTTAGGAGCACCGGTTGAGAACAATCGGTTAGGTAGCCAAACCGAGTCACTCACAAAAATCAAAGGGGGAAAATCTTCACATCTTCAAATCTTCAAGGTCTTGAGAAAATTACATGATTCAAAAACACTGGCACTAGCACTAAGGGATCCTATCATACATAGAAAAATTATATTTGGTCTAATTAAAATTAGGGGTCCTCAATAATGCTTGTTGTGATTGGGTTTAAGCAATTCTAAACTTAAACATATATTTGACTAACAGGTGAGGTGGTGGGTAGCTTTAGTATCGAAAAGCTAAGACGAGGGTGGAGGGGTGTGTGGGGCGGTAGCCGTGTTGGCTTGAAGAGAAGAACGATTGATGTTGTGAGGAGCAGGTGGTGGTGGGAGGGGGGAACACAACACTTGGGTAATATTTTTTAAATTGGTGGCATTAAGAAATAACATGACCAACATAGCGACAATATTGACACTTACCTTTGAATGAAGCCAAGTTGGAGGTAGGATTAGGATTGGTTGAGGAGGGTTTAGGTAAAGGAGGAAAAGATGAGATGGTGCGGTTATTGTTGCGAGAGGAGGAGTTGGGGTGGTGTTGGGCGATATGGGCCGAAGAGGGGAACGGGCCGGAGTTAAGGCTTTGTTTAAGGGAAAGTTCATGATTGATGAGCTTCTCATGGAGAGCTTCAAAGGTGATGGGTATGTCACGAGCATGAACGACATCGATGACGGGATTGTAGGTTTCATAATCTAGACGTTAGAGAACTTTGGCTATATTATCTTCGAGGTCCATAGGTTTGTCCATGATGGCAAGTTTGTTTATGCATGTTTTAATGGAGTGCATATAGTCGGATTTGGTGGGAGAGTCAAGATGGTCTTTGAGCCATGCCTACAATTTGGAAAAAAAAAAAATTCTTTATCAATTTATTTTTTAGAAATAGAAAGGTAAGACTGTTTATAGGAATTTAAAACCCTCCGTTTAAATAGAATGGTAACACTGTTTTTAGGGCTTTATAACTAAATATTGTTAGGGAGATTATTACATATCGAAAATTGACGAACCATGCCTATAACATATAATGATTTAAAGTCATTCTCCTTAGTACCAATTGGTTTTAAGGTGGAACCTCAAACTTTTAAATGATATCAGAGCAGACTCGATACATTTGGAGGTCCAACGATCCACGATGTTGCTTTGCACCACCCGATTAATAAGTCCTCGTTGTAAGCCTCGGCAAAGTGCGGCTACACGTGAGGGGGCGAGATAGAGACATTATCCCACATCGGGAATTGACAAACCATGTCTATAACATATAAAGATTCCGAGCCACTCTCAATGTTAAAGTTTACTTCATGCCAAGATGTTTATTAAGAACTCAATTTTATAAGGGCTGTAGGTGAAATACATACCTGGTAAAACATAAAAAAGGACCAACAAGTCGATATGACATTCCCAACATTTGCTTAATCAAGTTAAAGTTGATGGAGGACATGAGGCGTAATAAGAAAAGCCAATCTAAAAGTAAAATTCCTTAATTTGTCTAATTAAAACCTCAGTTTATTATTTAAAGGATCCAATTGCGCTTGTCCGGTTCAAAATATAAGGACCATTTTTTCTGTAGTATAATGAATACTTTAAAAAATTATATTTACTCCTCATTAATAATTCAGTATACAAATTGATAATTGGTGGAGAGATGGGAAATCGGATTTGCCCCTCCGCCAAATTTATTCCTCCCCTTCTGCCAGTGGTCTACTATTGACCACTATCTCCTCTCGGCGGGTGGATGGTCAGGACCAATTATTATGATATACTCCCTCAATTTCATTTCACTTGATATTAAAAGTTTTGTCACAAAAATTAAGAAAAATTAGAAGAGAGAATTAGTGGAATGAAGTGTTGTGAGTAGAAAAATTAAAGTAGGAGAGAAAAGGAGGATATATTAATTTGATTGGTATTGCTAATACTCCCTCCGTCCCTAAATGTTTGTCCCATTTCCCCTTTTTCTTTATCCCAAAAAGTTAGTCTTATTTCCAAAATTAAAGTTTCAAAATCACTAAATTTTCAAAACTTGTAACATTTAGGGACGGAGTAGTACATAACGGCGGTGTATATTATCAATAATTTTCAAAGCATTCGTAAAAATAACTAAAATTAAATTTTCAAAATCACTAAATTAAAATATTTGAAAAGTCAAATGAGACAAACGGAGGGAGTATAAAACTAAAATGAAAATTAGTGAACTTAGGGGCGGAGTAGGTGGGACACACACCAACTTGAATGGATAGCAACCTTTGATTTAAAAAGAAGAAAAATATAGCACAATACCAACCATTAGTTGGAGGACAAAAAAATGGAAAAAATAGTTGGAGGTGAGTGAGGAGTGGGTCCTACGTGAGAGAGTACAATGTTTTTTGTTTGAAGGCTGAATATTTAATGACCGGAAATCTGCTCCTCATTTCATTACTTGATCATCTCTTCTTTTCCTCCTCTCCATGGCTTCTTCTTCTTCTAGTAAATTTCCAATTAGTCCTCCAAGTAAATACCCAACTCCAACTCCTCCTCCGAGTTCAATCCCTGAATCCTTTCCATACGATGTATTCTTGAGTTTCAGAGGTATTGATACAAGAAACAACTTTACCAGTCATCTCTATGACAGATTGGTAGAGGCTGGCATTCGCACCTTTAAGGATGATGATCAACTACACATTGGACAACAAATTTCCATGCAATTGATGAGAGCAATAGAGGAGTCCAGAATTTTCATTGTTGTTTTCTCCCAGAATTATGCTTCTTCTAGATGGTGCCTCAATGAGCTGGTCAAAATCAGACATCAGTGCCAGAACAATAGGCATCGGGTGCTAATTCCAGTATTTTACGACATTCAACCATCTGATGTGCGTCGTCAAAAAGGAAGCATTGAACAAGCTTTTAGAAGGCATAGAGCTGAATATATTAATCAGCCAAACGTGGTACTAAGCTGGCGAGATGCGCTGTATTGGTCTTCAAGCTATTCTGGATTCGATTTGGAAAGGAGTGCATTGGGGTAACATCTGATTCAGTTCCTTATTATATTTTTTACTACCTCCATCCCAAATTAATGTTTTTAAAAATTTCAAAATTTTCTCTTATTTAATTAGGAGCAAACTAGAATTTTTTTGGAAATTCATTTTGGGAGGGGGGAGGGGGAGAGAAGTATCACTCGTTTGAGAATATATCTATGTGCATCAGATCGAGTACAATAGTGGTCAGGTGCTAATTCCAGTATCTTATGGCGTTCAACCATCTAATGTGCGTTGGCAAACAGGGAGCTTTAAAAACAAGCTTTTAGAAGTCATGAAGCTAAATATATTAATCAGCCAGACTTGGTAAAAGGCTGGCGAGATGTGCTGCCTCATGCTTCATTATATTCAGGGATTCGATTTGTAAAGTTTTGTTTCTATCTCAGCTTTCCAATCTACTATTCAGCTAATAAGATTAAATTTTGTCAGGTCTGAATCAAGACTAATTACTCAAATTGTCAAGGAGGTTCTATCCTTAGTGAATCCCAAGAAGTTGTTTGTTGCCAAGTATCCAGTTGGATTGGATTCTCGTGTCAATCATGTTTATTCATTGATAAGGCTTGAATCGGACTATCATGTTCAATTCATTGGCATATTGGGCATGGGTGGATGCGGTAAATCAGTAATTGCCAAGGCTCTCTATAATAAACTTCTTCAATCCTTTGATTCAAGTTGCTTTCTCACAAATGTCAGAGACATTTCACAACAACCAGGTGGCCTTGAACATTTACAAGAGAAACTTATTTCTAGACTTTTGATGAGGGAGAATGTTAAAATTGACATTGTTGAAGAAGGAATAGAAATTATCAAGAAAAGGTTAGCTTGTAAAAAGGTTCTCATTGTACTAGATGATTTGGACAAGGCAAGTCAAGTAGATGCATTAGCAGGTCACCGCGATTGGTTTGGTCATGGAAGTGTAATCATCATAACAACTAGAGACCAACATTTGCTTAAGCATGTTCAAGTGGATGTAAGATATGAACCAAAAGAGTTGAACTCTCAGGAGTCCTTGGAACTTTTTAGTTGGCATTCCTTCAAAACAAGATCTCCACAGGAGTCTTATGCTTCAATTACGATCAAAATTATAGCTTATTGCTGGGGCCTCCCTTTAGCTCTTGTGGTTTTAGGCTCTTACCTGGGTGGTAGACCTGCCCAAGAATGGATCAGTGTCTTTAAAAGGATTCAAAAGTTTCCACCTGACGAGATTCAAAAAATATTGAAGATAAGTTATGATGGTCTAGATGATGATGAACAAAGGGGAATCTTCCTTGATATTGCATGTTTCTTTACCGGAATGGATATAGACTACGTAACTGAAATATTGAATGGTTGTGATTTTAGTACAGAAATCGGCATTGGAATTCTAAAAGATAGATGTTTACTCACGATAGATTTCAACAACAAGCTGAAGATGCATGATTTACTCCGAGATATGGGAAGAGAAATCATTAGGCAACAATGTCCAGAAGAGCCCGGAGAGCGCAGCCGTTTGTGGAGTCACAAAGATGCAGAGAATGTACTTAGAAGAAACCAGGTGAGAAAGAAACAATGATGTGTTTCTCAGTTCCTCTCCTCCTAACCTTATACCTACCTGTATCTTGGAAATGTCTTACTTTTTATAATTTTATTTTATATTTTGTTTTCCAGGGAACAAAAGCAATCAAAGGTGTCACTCTCGTCTCCCCAACAGAAATTAATTTGAATACTACGAATTTCGCGAATATGATTTATTTAAGATTACTAGAAATGGAAAAAGTGAATCTTCGTGGAGGCTTTGAGTATCTATCCAAAGAGATAAAGTGGATCAGGTGGCAAGGTTGCTCTTTAGAGCATCTACCTTCCAGTTTTGAAATGCCAGATCTTGTTGTCCTAGACATGCAGCACAGCAGAATGAACACGGTTTGGCTTTGGCATAATCTCGATGTATGTTTCTACAATAATTTGTTCATTCTTTTGTCTAAATCGATTAATCAATAAATAATGTTCATAAACACACACACTGAAGTACACAGAAAGACTGAAAACTAGTAATTTCTTTTTGCATGCAGTTCTTTGTACCTTTGAAGATCCTAAACCTCAGTCACTCTAATTACCTGAAATCAACACCCGACTTCACAAAAATACCAAATCTTGTGACATTAATACTCGAAGGTTGTACAAGTTTGCTTCAGATTGACCCATCCATTGGATGTTTGCATAACCTAACGGTCTTGAATCTGAAAGGTTGTCAGAAGATTACAAATATTCCAAGTGAAGTCTGCTTGCTGCAATCTCTTGGATATTTAATTCTTAGTGGTTGCTCAAATCTACAAGAGTTACCTGGTAGCATAGGGATGTGTGTGAAAACGTGAGTTTTATGGGAACATAATTATGTTTCCTTGTTTAATTTGTCTTCTATTATGGTAAGAAGATTTTGAGACTTTCATGGAGATTTATAAGTATCTTACTTTTATTAAGAGATTGTAATTATGTAAATATCTTTTATTTATGTACATAGTTTTATATTAGGACTAACCTACTAATATTTGATTTCCTTGTGAGTGTGTTATAAGTTTTCATATAGGAAAAGGAATCTCACAATGGAAGAGGTCGATTGCATGAAGATCTTCTCAATGGTGCATTATAAATACAAGGCATTCAGCACAAAGAGAAGCTACGGTTTTTAGAGAGAAAAACATACATTCTTCATTGTATTCGATTGAGTTGATTTTAGGTTGTGAGCTTACATCCGTAACTCACATCTAGGTTTTCATAAAGTTCTCTTGTTTTACTTCTGATTGAATAAGTCCTACTTGGGAAAGGGGAGTTGTTCATATCATAGAAAGGTGATTAGAACTTGTTTAGTATTTTCATATTTTAGTTTTTCACTTATTTGTTTTTGTAAGAAACATAAGTTTTTATAGTGAAAGGTTTTGGGCGTAAGCCTAGTTTGCGATCACACAGATCGGTAAGCGTATATAACTCTTGAGTTATTGCATTTTATTTACATTTAATTGTTTTATTCCATTTGCATTATACGTGGATGTGTGGACGGTTGTGAGACACATACGTACTCACATCCTTTGCCTATTGCGTGATACAAGTTTCCTAGCTACACGAAACTTTCAATTGGTATCGAGCCAACTCTCGAAATATTGCTTGAGTGTTGATCGAGAAAGTGTAGTCATTATGGAATGCCAAAATCACCAAAATAGGCCTCCTGTCTTGGATGGCACAAATTATTCTCTTTGGAAGTCTAAGATGCAAAATTACATCAAAAGTATTGATGAAAGAGCTTGGATGTGCATTCTTGTTGCATGGCAACCTCCTACTGTGGAGAAAAAGCCATCTTACGGTGTTGGTGAGTCCTTCTTTGAAAGAAAACCTGAAGAACAATGGACTCTTGATGAAATACAAGCTGCAAATTACAATTCAAAAGCCATGGGTGCTATTTCCAGCCATGTTTCGGGAATATGTACAAGCTTATAACAAATGAAAGTATAGCCAAAGCCGCTTGGGATATTTTGCAAACTCAATGTGAGGGAGCACCAAGTGTGAAGGCTACCAGGCTTAGGATTTTAATGGATAGGTTTGAGTTACTTCGAATGGAAGAAAGCGAGGATATTGTGTCATATCTTTGCTAAGATTCATGAGATTTCAAATGAATGCACAAGTCTAGGAGAATCTATCTCCAATGCAAGACTTGTTAGTAAAATTCTAAGAACCTTGCACGAGAGGTTTAACATTAAAGTATTTGTGATTGAAGAAACAAAGGACACAAACACTTGTAGGTCTTGATACTATCATAGGAATCTTGGCGTGTTTGAGCTTAACCTTGAGGCTCGGAAGAAGAACAAAACACACAGTCTTGCCCTTAAAAGTCTTCTTTGCTCTACCAAAAGAGCTTGTGGAATTATCCTCTGAAATTGACAAGTCTAATCTTGAAGATGAGGATGTAGCTTTTATTTCAAAGAAATTCGGTTCTATCTTGAAAAATAGAAGGATAAGCAAATTTCCCAATAGACCTACTTCGATCTTCTTTGAAAAGCCCAAACCTAGCAACGACCTTTGGATTCAAGAAACCAAGTTTTGAAAATAAATCATCTGAATACGTCCAATGTAGGGCATGTCGTGGCTTTGGTCATTATGCCAATGAGTGTGCTAACACACTTAAAAAGAAGGGGATGAGCTTAAGCTGCTACCCTTAGTGACGGTGAAGATGAGGAAGAAGAAGTGGCTAACATGTCTGTCTTAAATTGCCATTCTGTGTTTAATGCTTTTACTGCGAGATATAGAAGAATATACTCTGAAAAACCCTTGGATGTGGGCTCGATTGTGTACACATACGGTGTCACATCTGACTGGAGCTGAACTGTTTCTCTGTAAAAGGAGAGTCAGATGATGAAGATGAAGAAAGAGACATTCCCTATGAGGAACTCTTTGCCACATACAAGGAGCTACATACAGATTGGATGAAAAGATTGGACAAAATTGAGGTACTTGTTAAGGTAAACAAATCTCTGTCGATAAATTGGTGCTTGTGAAGATGAAAAAGCATTCTTTCAAAAGAGAATGATGCTCAAAAGGATACCATTGCAAGACTTGAAGTCCTTGTGACCAAAAGAGAAGTTGACCTTGAAAAATTCAAGAATGAATGTGAAAAAGCTGATAATACTTTCACTAAGTTAAACAAAAGTAAAATGAAAATGGAAGAAGCTTTTTCCATGGGTCAACGTGACAAAATTGGTATAGGTTTTGAAAATAATTTCGTAAAGGAGGGATATGAGGGTTCTACCTCTAAAAGTGTGAAAAAACAAGCTTTTAAAGAAAAAATCATTCTGAGTGAGAAGAGACCAAGAAAGAGGCATTACATTTGCCATTCTTGCCTTGCTCCTGGTCACATTAGGCCCTACATTTACAAACTCAAGGCCGATAAAAATCGGTAATTTTAAACGGCCTCGGATGTGTGAGAAGATGTATGCACATCCTAACACACATCCAGTCAATCCGAGACCTCTGCAACCCAAAAGAAAACTGTTAAACGGTGGGTAGTCAAACCAATTACCACCTGCAATGTTGTCTACTCTTCCCTCAAGACTTGTCTCGGCTCTTGGTATTTTGATAGTGGGTGCTCTAGGCACATATTTGGAAACCAAGCTGTCCTTCTTGACTATGAAATAATAAATGGAGGGAAAGTAAATTTTGGTGGAGGTGCTCAAGGAAAGATTGTTGGGAAAGGAACCCTAGATGTCAAGGGTCTCCCAAAATTGCACAATGTGTACCATGTGGAAGGCTTGAAAGCCAACCTAATAAGCATCGATCAAGCGTGTGATGATGACCTATTTGTGAAGTTTGATAAGCACCTGTGTGAAGTGTTTGATAAGGATAATAAATGTGTGTTTCTTGGTCCTAGATCTTGGCGATAATTGTTACCAATTTGGTGACAATCTTTCTTACTAAGCTCAAAAGCTAATGATGTCAATCGTGGCACCAAAAATTAGGGCATGCTAGCCGTAGAACTACTGGAAGAACTTCAAAGGTTTGAAGCCATTAAAGACCTCCCTAAACTGAACTTCAAGAACCACGATGTGTGGTTCATGTCAAAAGGGAAAACAAACAAAAACATCACATAAAAAGGTCCAACAATGCTCCACAACTAGATGTTTGGAGATGATTCACACTGATTTAATGGGACCTATTGAAGTAGAAAGCTTTGGCAGGAAAAAGTATGCCTTTGTGTGTGTTGATGATTATTCTAGGTACACTTGGGTAATGTTCTTAAGAGAAAAGTCGAAACTATTGGAGAATTCAAGAATTGGTACAAAAGAGTTAGAAATCTTTATGGTCTTAAGACTGTGAGGATTAGGTCGACCATGGCACTTGAATATGAGAATCAAATGTTCACCAATTTTTGCAATTCTAAGGGAATCACTCATGAGTTTTACGCACCAATCACCCCAGACAAAATGGAATTGCTTGAAAGAAAGAATAGAACCTTGCAAGAAATGGCTAGGGTCATGTTAAGTTCCAAGAACTTGTCCAAAAAGTTTTGGGCGAAGCTTTAAACAACGCTTGTCACATTGGCGATAGGGTGTTTCTAAGGATTGGTAGCACTGTCACCCCATATCAAATTCTCCTTGAAAAGAAACCAAGCGTAAAATATTTTCATGTGTTTGGTTGTGTTTGTTATATTCTCAATGATAGAGAATACCTGTCCAAGTTTGATTCAAAAAGTGACAAAGCAATTTTCATAGGCTATTCCACAAACGGTAGAGCTTACGAGTTTTCAATCTCAAAACTAAGACCATTATGGAATCTGCTAATGTTAAATTTGATGACTCACTTGATCTTAACCTCAAGGCTGCTGAGGATGATGTTTCGGGTTGCTTCTTTGGGAATTTGGAAGGATGAAGAAAGCAGTCTTTGAAAAAGCAAAAGAAACTTCAGTCTTTGTTAAAAATGATGAACCTGACAAGGATGTAACCAAGAATGTGGACACATACGCCTCCACATACGAACCCACATCTGCACCCACATCCACTCAAACTCCTGTGGCGAGGACGGTTCCTCGATTACGATCAAGATGATGCTCCGAAGGTAATGTGAATGGGTGTGTGGATAGGTCAAAGGATATCCCTTCAAAAATCCAGAAAAACCACCCCACTTCACAAGTTGTGGGAGATGTGCATGCTCAAGTGAGAACTAGACAAAAGGACAAAGTTGATTATAGAAAGATGGCTGGTTTATGGAGTTGCTCCTCAGCATACTCCCAGGTAAGCTTCTGTTGTTTTGTTTCTAAAATTGAACCTAAGAATATTCTTGAAGCATTGAAAGATCTTGTTTGGATTATGGCTATGCAAGATAAATTAATTCAATTTGAAAAGAATGAGGTATGGACTCTTGTTCCTAGACCCTCACATGGTAATGTCATAGGAACCAAATGGATTTTTAAGAACAAAAATGATGAGTAAGGTGTGATAACTAGAAATAAAGCTAGGTTAGTTGCTCAAGGTTATACTCAAATTGAGGGAATTGACTTTGAGGAGACATTTGCTCCTGTTGCAAGAATTGAGTCCATTAGGCTTTTGTTAGCCATTGCCTGTTACCTCAAGATTACTCTTCATCAAATGGATGTCAAGAGTGCCTTTTTAAATGGGATATTAAATGAGGAAGCCTATGTTGAACAACCTAAAGGCTTTGTGAACTCCAAATACCCTAATCATGTGTATAAACTGAAGAAAGCTCTGTATGGGCTAAAGCAAGCCCCTAGAGCTTGGTATGGTAGGTTGACTGACCATTTGCTTCAACTAGGATTCAAGAGAGGTGAGGTTGACAAAACCTTGTTTGTTAGAAGAAATAAGAAAGAGATTCTTGTGGCACAAATCTATGTAGATGACATTGTGTTTGGATCAAATTCGATCCAATGCTAGGCTGAATTTGTGGAGAGCATGACTTCCACATTTGAGATGAGTATGGTAGGTGAGTTGAACTTTTTCTTAGGCTTACAGATTAAGCAATTCAAAGATGGTATGTTCATTTCACAGATCTAAGTATGCCAAGAATCTTGTGAAAAAGTTTGAGCTTGAACACTCTTCACATCAAAGAACCCCAATGGGATCTTCCCAAAAGCTAAGTCATGATTCGATGGTGAGAGTGTTGATCAAACCCTTTATAGAAGCATGATAGGAAGATGCTTTACCTCACTGCAAGTAGACTGACATTATGTTCGGTGTGTGTCTATGTGCTAGATACCAAGCCAACCCTAAAGTGTCCCATCTTAAAGCATTGAAAAGAATCATTAGGTATGTGAGTGGAATTTGTGAACCTAGGTACGCATTACTCTAAAGAAACAAACACCAATTTGGTTGGAGTACATTTGATTCGATTGGGGCTGGAAATAGTGATGATAGAAAGAGTACCACTGGTGGATGTTTCTACCTAGGTAATAACCTTGTGTCTTGGTATAGTAGGAAGCAAAATTGTGTGTCCTTGTCCTTCTTTGAGGCCGAATATGTTGCCCTTGGGAGTTCTTGCACACAATTACTTTGGATGAATCAAATGCTAAAAGATTATGGATTAAATAGCAAAGTTTTGACTGCTTTTTGTGATAACAACAGTGCCTTAGACATATCTAAAAATCCTGTTCCACATTCTAGAACAAAGCACATTGATATTAGACATCATTTCATTAGAGATCTTGTAGAGCAAAAAAGCGTAATGTCGGAATTTGTTGGGGCGAAAATCAATTGGGCGATATATTTACAAAGGCATTAGATTTGGAGAGATTTTCCTCCTTGAGGAAGTCTCTTGGCTTGTGTGATATCTAAGGTTGTGAGACCAAATGTGTCTCACATCCTCTAACACATCTGTAGATTAGTTTAAGCGAAAAAAAAAAAAAAAAAAAAAAAAAAAAAAATCATAAAAAGAAAAATCCAAAAAATATCATGCATTAGCACGAAATTTCTCAGTGTGGTCACTTGTGAGTCTTCATCTTTGACATTATTTTTGATCACTTAATTGTGAGTATTTCCTGTCCATGTAATCTTTTGATTACTTGGTATAACCTTCCTAGGTATCTCACGGTGGGTGCTAAAAGAAAAAAAATATATATATATTTGTGAGAAAGCAATGCTTCACCCTTAGTATGAAGCCATACCATTGTGATCAAGTGATTTTCATAAGAAAACTTGAAGTCAAACTTGATAAGATCATTGGGAAAAAGGGCTATCTTTGGGATCAAGTAAAGTGAAAGCTACTCACATTGCAAAAATCCACAACAAAAAATTGGTGGATGCATCCTAGAGGTTTGTGCGGGATTGGATTATTGCTCATTGACTTTTTGTGATCTAAATGTGTCCCCTTTTGTGACTCACATCCTATGCCACATCCATAAGCTGAGAATATTTCCCTCACTTGTGTGTTTGCATCATGCTAGGCATATTGCATTTTAGGACATATAGGAGCTTTGTAAATATGTTAGTTAATTAATTTTCTCTCTTAATTTACTCTTTGATTATATAGGTTTTTGATCTCCAATATCTTTCATGAAAAGAAAATATGTGTATCAATCCTTGTTTGAAAAGGTTGAAAAATTCTTTTGGGATTCTATTTTAAATAAAGATATGCCGAAGCATTTTTGTTTTCATAAAAATCTTACAAAATCTTGATGTATTTTAATCCCTTATTCTCTTGGAAGGTGCTTGTGTGTTGCAACCTCAAAGGTTTTCTAGCCGTTGGAGGACTCTTAAGGATTTTGAGGTATGTTAAACCTCTTTGAAAAGGGATTCCTAATTTTAGTAGGAAAGGGGGAGCTGTGAGTATTTAATATACCTCACATCCGTCCCATCCCCCTTAAACCTTCACAAAACCCTTTGTTCTTCCTCCTCTTTGCACTCAATCTCATTCACCTTTGCATTAATTCCCCTTTGCACTGTTCAACCAACCCAAATTCCTCTGTTAAATGGCCGAGCATTCGAACATTCAAGAGAAAGACATTCTTGACGTAGCTCCCATCTCAATAGCTAAAGGCGAGGGTTCTGTTGTGTTAAACCCAGTAATCTCCAAATTTTTGGCTGAATTTTCTTCCCCATCACCCTCGTCTGATCCAACAATGGAAGCTTCTTCTCCAAAATCCTCCACATTGGAACCTGTTGGTGAAAACCCTAAAGCTCCATCCTCTCCGGTGATCCCACCATCGGATGTCGCCATTCTTTGTGGAACCTTCTTCAACTAAGAAGAGGAAGTTGACCCAAGTAAAACCCCAAAGTACGCTACAACTCCGGTCCCTCAGCGTGCTCTTCGTCGATCTGGTAGGGTTCGCAAGCTGTCAGAGTCTGACAAAGCCAAGAACCGATCAAAACCTGGAGGGATATCTTCAACAGCTATTGTTCTTGAAGAAGAAGAAGAAGATGAGGTAATAATTCCCCTTGTCAGGTCTAGGGCTAAATCGTCTATTCCCCCTTCCTCTGTTAGTAGCCCTGTTGTTACTCCTTCTGTGGTTGTTCCCCCTGTTGAATCAGTTATTCCTGATGTTCCTCCCCATGTTGAACCTTTGATCTCTGTTGAGACTGTTCCCCATGCAGAGTCTGTTGAGCCAATTGCTCCTATTCCTCCCATAATTTCTTCAGATCCCATAATATCCCCTATTGTTTCACCCTCTGAGGATATTTTGTCTTCTCCTGTTGTTGAGCCCTCTGTGCCCTTGGTGTCTAGTCTGTTGAGGACCTTATATCCTTCGGTGATGAAGAGCCCCTAGCTAAAGTTTTAATGGATTTAAAAGGTAAGAAAAAGATGGCTGCAACCGACCTTGAGCCTTTTGATGATGAATCGACTCAAGCTCGGATGATGATGATCTTGCCTCAGATGAGAATTACAAGCTCGGAAGAGAAGAATTGGATCAAGAAAAAGAAGACCAAGAAATTGATTCCACTGATGCTGATGACACTGAAGTAGAACCCATTGTTGTTCCATTCCCTGTGAAGGATGTGTCTAAGGATGTGCCCACATCTAGACGCACATCTACTCGAAAGAAAGCTGAACAGGGTATGTCATCTTCTGTCTCTCTGGTCTCTATCCCCAAACCCTTTTCTAAAAAGTTTCTATCCAAAAAGGCTGCTGATAGGTTTACTCTAATTTCCTCTAAAGCCTTTGTTGTTGAGATGAAAAGGGATAGGGAGACTTTTTCTAAACTTGGTATGGACAAGTTTTTTGAGGAAAGAGGATTATTTTTTACTGTGGACCATCCCATTCCCTTCTATCCCAAATTGGTTTATGAGTTCTATGCAAATCTGCCTAAGGGATTAGATAAAACTTATCCTCATTCTCCTGGTGTTTATGTTAGAGGAATATTGTTCAGTTTACCCCTTCTATCATTAATGATTTTCTTGGGTTGTATGATCATTTGGATGAGGTGGTTTCTATTGAAGATGATGATCTTGTGTCTGCTATTACCCATGGCAAGGTAACTTCTTGGCCAGTAAAGCCTAAAGACTTAGGGAGTGGCTCTTTATCCTCCCTTTCTTGTTTTCTCCACACTATCTTAGTTCCCAATCTTTGCCCCTCAAATAACAAAACCTCTGTCACTAGGGTGCAAGCTGATCTTCTGTACAGATTGGGACTTAAGAGGCACATTAATTTTGGGGAATTTATCTTTAGGAAAATTTGTGATTATGGTGAGTCTCCATCCAAGAAGTGGTCATTACCTTACCCTTCCTTGATATCCCAAATTCTCATTGCCAATGGAGTAAAAAGGCGAAAAGGAGAAGAAAGAGTTGATAATTTTGCCTTATTTAAGGAATCCAAAACTCTGTTAGACCCTAAGCAAAGGCATGTTGATCTCCCTGTGGGTACCTCTCTGAAATTACTATGCCGGATGTGGATACATCGAACCCTGTTGTAGCTCCATTTGATGTTCGAGATGAAGGATTTAGATGCCGAGATTGCCGAGTCTTGAAGCTCAAGCTCAAGCCTCCACTGCCCATGCTAACAACCTGAAAGCTCTTAAGGCTAATCTTCTCAAATGGCATGCTTCACTTTCTGTTCAAAAAGGGGGAGATGATGCGTCTTTAGCTGCTTTGCTTTTGGAGGAGATAAAGTTTGGAACAACTTGTGTGCGCTACTAGTTGGAGGGAGGAACTTTAACTTAGGGGGAGAAAAGTTTTTTGAAGTGATGGTTTCTAAAGACAATTTTAATTTTTTTGCTTTAGTTGGTTAGTTTTAAAACAATGGTTTGTAATAGTTTTAAGTAGGACATGGCTGAATGGTTTTTGCTTTTGCTTAATGAGCTTGCTAGTATTACATTTCTAATTACATTTTGCAGTTTTTATGTGTGGATGTGTATACACATCTGGACACACATCCATTCAGGGGGAGTCATGCTCTTTTTTCTGTGGTCATAATATTATGTTTGTTATAAATCTTTGGTTTTGACCAGAAAGTCCAAAATAGGGGGAGATTGAAAACGTGAGTTTTATGGGAACATAATTATGTTTCCTTGTTTAATTTGTCTTCTATTATGGTAAGAAGATTTTGAGACTTTCATGGAGATTTATAAGTATCTTACTTTTATTAAGAGATTGTAATTATGTAAATATCTTTTATTTATGTACATAGTTTTATATTAGGACTAACCTACTAATATTTGATTTCCTTGTGAGTGTGTTATAAGTTTTCATATAGGAAAAGGAATCTCACAATGGAAGAGGTCGATTGCATGAAGATCTTCTCAATGGTGCATTATAAATACAAGGCATTCAGCACAAAGAGAAGCTACGGTTTTTAGAGAGAAAAACATACATTCTTCATTGTATTCGATTGAGTTGATTTTAGGTTGTGAGCTTACATCCGTAACTCACATCTAGGTTTTCATAAAGTTCTCTTGTTTTACTTCTGATTGAATAAGTCCTACTTGGGAAAGGGGAGTTGTTCATATCATAGAAGGTGATTAGAACTTGTTTAGTATTTTCATATTTTAGTTTTTCACTTATTTGTTTTTGTAAGAAACATAAGTTTTTATAGTGAAAGGTTTTTGGGCGTAAGCCTAGTTTGCTGATCACACAGATCAATAAGCGTATATAACTATTGAGTTATTGCATTTTATTTACATTTAATTGTTTTATTCCGCTGCATTATCTGTGGATGTGTGGACAGTTGTGAGACACATCTGTACTCACATCCTTTGCCTATTGCGTGATCCAAGTTTCCTAGCTACACGAAACTTTCAGTGTGAATCATTAAGGGAGATTTATGCAGATGATACAGCGATTAGCAAACTCAATGTTTTCGTCCGTTTTCATAGAAACCTTACGAGTTTATCTCTAAGAGGATGCACTCAGCTGCCACGTAATTTTCCAAAATTTGGGAAGATTTCTTTGCAAAAGCTTAATTTGCGGGACTGTGGTCTGTTTGATGATAATATTCTAGACAGTATTGGGGAGATTTCTTCACTGGTTGAATTGGATTTATCTGGAAATCATATTAGCAGACTTCCAGAAAGCTTCAAGAAGTTAAAGAATCTGGCATCACTTTCATTGGACGACTGGAGCGCTCTTCCCCCTGAACTGGCCCACTTGAAACCTACCAGCTAGAATAGATAATCAAAAAGCTTGAGGAATCAGAGAAAAAAATTCTGGTCATGATAGGCCTCATGTTTGACTTTGTGTCTAACGTGGAGCTAGCAGTCAAGGGCATGTTCGGTAGATGGAAAAAAAAAAACCAAAGATTTAGCTCTGATTTTTTTTATATGCATTTACGATTGTATCAAATTAATTAGAATTGTTGATTCTAGTATGTTTAATGAGATTTGATGTTCTTTATGTCACACATAGGAATTGCTGGTTGTTTCTGAATGATAAATTAAAAATTCTAAGATGACAGTTTATTTTTATTTTTTGGCATTGAACACTTGCTATAATGATATACTCTCTTCGTCCCACCGCAACTAGCAAAACTTGTCCAATTAGGTGTCCCACTAAACTTTGCAAAATCCAAAAAAGGCAAATGACAAATTAGGGTCCAAAGTTTAGGGAGGGTGTGCCAATCGGGGTCCGATGCTCCAATTTTGTCAATTAGGGTTCAAAGTCACCAATGTTAGGCAATTAAGGTTTTTTTTTTTTTTTTTTTTTTTACGAAAATGTTAGAAAATTCGTTAAATCATCGTGTGTCTTGCACGTGAGACTTAACGGGGCGTTAGTTAGGATTAAATTCCCGTTTTACCCTTAATTCCTGTAACTAAATTGAAAAAGAAAAATCTTATTATTTTTAGTAAATAATTCTTTTAATAGTTAATAAATACTCCCTCCGTCCCACGATTATATAGAATTTTTGGCACGGCACGGAGATTAAGGTAAAAAGTGATAAAGGTAATGTGTTGTGAGTGTAAACGTAAAATAGGAGAGAGAATGAGGGCCTGTTTGGTAACCAAATTAAGATCTTAATTTGGAACACTTTAAGAGATTAAAAAATTAAGCTTGTTTGGTAAGGTAAATTTGAATCACTTAAATAATTAAGATTGTCTTAAAAAAGGCTATTAATTTTAAGTGGGCAAGGAGTAGCTTAACAAGGTAAGAGGTGGAAAGAATGAGAAAAAAAGGGAATGAGTTCAAATTCATACATCAACATATTTTATTTATTTATTTATTGTTACTTCCTTTTTTGAAATATTTTTTCTTTTCATACAAATTATATTTGACCAAGTATGAAAATATAATTTTTTTAATATTAACATTTAATAATATTTTTATTAATGTATCATTATATAATTTTTTTTATTATTTGTCAACATTTGTGATCATATTTACCAAACTAATCAAGATAAATATTATTATGGGATAAAGAAAGTACAAATAAAAGTATTTAAATATTATAAGATTAAAATTTACTTATAATAATAATAATAATAATAATAATAATAATAATAATAATAATAATAATAATAATAATAATAATAATTTAAATAGTGTTGTGAGTAGAGAGAAGTGGGTCCCATTTCCATTTTGGAAAATTATTGATTATTGTGGGACGCCCAAAAGGGAAATTTTTTGGTATATTTGTGGGACGGAGGGAGTATTATTTTCATCAAAAAATCATTGTGATTATTTCTTAATAATTAATCTAGTCCTTTAATCATAAAATAATAATTCTATGATTCCTTTAAAAAAAATTATAACTTGCTCCAAGGAACAAGAAATTACAAGAACTCAATTAATTTGGGTTGAACAATTTGTACCCTCAATTCTTGTTCAACTTTCTTGTCTTCAACCACTACACCAATTAACTCCTAACCCAACTGCAAATTCATGAGGATTCATGAATAACGAAATTAGAAGGTGCGAAATTCGACCGGAATATTCAAGCATCGCACAACGTCGACATCTTCTCCAAACTCCAAATTAATTGTTGTCGGCGAAACCCATTTGAAACCAGTACCACAAGAAGACTCCACCAAGGGAAAGTCCCTCACTGTCTCCCTCTCTAATCACTCCCAATTCTTATATGTTGACGACATAATTTTGACCACATCTTCGGGCTCTCTTCGATGCACTATTATGTCTTAGCTTAGCTCGGAATTTGCTATGAAGGACCTCGACCCTCTTAGTTATTTTCTTGGTATTGCAGTCACACGGACGCCTGGCATGCTTTTTTTGTCACAGAGAAAGTATGCTTCGGAGATTGTCGAACGCGCTGGCATGGTGGTAGTGATGTAAACAGGTTGCAGCGGAATAATAAAAACGGATAGGCAAATAATTGAATCAACAACTATTTGACCCAATTGAATTGAATCAACAATTGAATTATGGTTTGAAGAGGTAAACACCAAAAAGATGAGAACCTTCACAAGGAATTCAAAGAATTCCAACAAGAATCTCTTGCGAGAATCTTCTGCAAGTCAATTAAGACCCAAAGGGAAAAACCCACAATTGCAAAGCAATCAAAAACTCAATAATTCAATAATTCAAAAATGTATCCCAAACAAACAATGAAAGGAGTATTTATACTCTAAACAAAATCCTAAACTACTTGGAAAAGGAAAAGAAAAGAATCCTAATTAAAACACTTCAAAATAGGAAACAAAAATAACGTCAGAACAGGAATTAAAATCATACGTAATCTCTGAAACCCGCTTCCATCACGAGTCGTTCTCGCCTGCACAACTCGTTCCCCGCCTAGTCAATCGTGGAACGAATCGTGATACCAAATTCACTCGTGCAGCAATTCAGCACGACTCGTGCAAGGTATCACGAGTCGTGCCCCTCTTCCACTTTTGTCGTGCGACTTACATGGCCCTCCTCCCAGGTTTGCCGCAGCTTCATCTTGTCTTGGGTCTTGGGATACATCATACACCCCCACTTCAAAAGAATTCATCCCTGAATTCTGGCCTTTATAAAAAGAACATGATCTTGAAGTTTTTGACCCTCCTTTGTTGACCTTCTGCCCCGACCTCCCCTTGATCAACTTCTTAGACTTGAACGCACTTAAATGCCCAATAGGATTGCACCATGTACCTGAAAAAATAAAGTGTGGGGCACAAAAGGATATGATCCCTCTACCCATGCCATCTCGAGCAAGCTTCTTAGTATCTTTCAAAGGGCATAGAGTATACCGAGCACCATCCTTCACAAAACTAACCACATTACTTCGGCCACAATGCATAGAACCCACATCAAAGTGCCAAGGCCTCCCAAGTAATATTTGACAAGCACTCATATCCACAATATCACAAGTAATAGCATCATTATAGTTACCAATTGAAATAGGAACAATACATTGTTGTGTTACCTTTAGAGTGCCATTTGAATTGATCCACCCAATAACATAAGGGGTCGGATGTTTCTTCACTTCAAGCTTGAGAGTATTAACCAATCCCCTTGCCACCAAGTTTTCACTACTTCCACTATCAATGATAATATTAGCCCTCACCCCATTGACGGTCCCCTTGGTACGAAAGATATTGTGCCTCTCAATAGTAGTAGGGGCTGAAAACAATAGCCGGCGAACAGCGAGAGACTCATGAGTGTCATCTTCATCCTCATCAACATTGGGGTCATGAGTGTATTCTAAGAATACATCGTCATCATTATCAACATTTGTTACCACATTAGCCACTTGTTTGTTAGGACATCTAGCTGAGGTATGACCCGGCTGTAGACATCTAAAGCATTTGTTCCCAAATGACTTAGCATAGGGATTCGCAGGCTTGGCAGCTTGAACAACGGGAGCCGGGCATTGTTTCTACCTCGGCCGCCTTAGAACCCGAAGCTTGTGTTGTATCTTTGCGCAACTTGGGATGGAGAAACTGTAGATTGAATAAGGCTACTAGAAAAAGATAAATTCCCCACCTTCTTGAATGTAGTGTGAGGAAGAGAAGCCGAAATCAATTGTTTCTCAACCTTTTCCGCCCTTGAAATAGCATCATTCAAAGAGTAATTGGTAAATAACTCCACCTTGTTCTTAATATCAACCCGAAGACCATCAACAAACCTAGAGATTTCTTGAGACTCGAGATTCACTCCAGTCGTTACGGCCGATTGAGCATAAAAATCATGCACATATTCTTTAATGTTACGATTACCTTGTGTGCAATTCTGAAATTTAGAAAATAAGTTTTGCACATAATCAATAGGTAAAAATCTATCTTTTAATGCCTCTTTCATCTCATCCCAAGTGCGAATTTGAGGCAACCTATCACGTAACCTTTTCTTACAAAGTTGATCCCACCATGCGAAGCACCGCCCTCAATTTATATGCAACATAAGGAACTTTCCTAACATTCTCAACTTGCATTAAATTGAAAAATTTATCAACTTCATTAATCCAATCTAAAAATTCTTTGATAGATAACTTACCATTAAAAGTAGGAATATCTCGCCCTTATCTTTGGTCGTTGTTCTACCGGATTCAAACCAATGGCCTCTCCACCACCACCGCGGTTGTTGTGGATGAACTCGGCCGATCATTGCTGGATTGCCACGGTTGCCACCACCACCCATGTTTAAACCTCGCAAAGCCTCCAAAAGTTCCGTATGACGAGTAGCGGCTTTCCACCTCGGATCTGCGTCGATCTTCTTGTATACGTGTGCACGTCGTTACCAGTTTGTTGGCTAGTTGTGCTAGGATATCTTGGGTGTTGTTGTTTCCTTCGTTGTTGGCCATCTTGTTCCTTGGATCGTCCTTCGTCTGATACCAACTGATGTAAACAGGTTGCAGCGGAATAATAAAAACGGATAGGCAAATAATTGAATCAACAACTATTTGACCCAATTCGAATTGAATCAACAATTGAATTAGGGTTTGAAGAGGTAAACACCAAAAAGATGAGAACCTTCACAAGGAATTCCAACAAGAATCTCTTGCGAGAATCTTCTGTAAGTCAATTAAGACCCAAAGGGAAAAAGCCACAATTGCAAAGCAATCAAAAACTCAATAATTCAATAATTCAAAAATGTATCCCAAACAAACAATGAAAGGAGTATTTATACTCTAAACAAAACCCTAAACTACTTGGAAAAGGAAAAGAAAAGAATCCTAATTAAAACACTTCAAAATAGGAAACAAAATAACGTTAGAACAGGAATTAAAATCATACGTAATCTCTGAAACCCGCTTCCATCACGAGTCGTTCTCGCCTGCACGACTCGTTCCCCGCCTAGTCAATCGTGGAACGAATCGTGATACCAAATTCACTCGGGTATGACAATTCGGCCACGACTCGGTGCTAGGTATCACAGTCGTGCCCCTCTTCCAGTTTTGTCGTGCGACTTACATGGCCCTCCTCCCAGGTTTGCCGCAGCGTCATCTTGTCTTGGGTCTTGGGATACACCAGGTAGGCTAAAGTCGCATGCCAACAAATTAAATATCAAGACAAGACTCGGCTACAAAGCTGCGGCAAGGGCTAAGTCCGGGGTCGATCCTTTGAAGAACGGTTATTTGTTTATGTAATAGTCACAGATCAGTTTGGGGGGTTTGATTGATGTGATTGTAATTAAACTAAAAAGCAAGTAAATAATAAAGTTGTTGACAATAATTTAAAGAGAACCTTGGATCATAGTTCTATCCCCATTCTAATTACGAATATCATTGGTTAAATCCCTTCCTTTATTCCCCTATTCACCACAATCACGAGATATATTTCAATCTCTGTTTCTTTCTTTGATAATAGTTAATAGGCGACACGCTCAACTAAAAACCCTAATTGATAAACAAATTAAGCCGACACGGTCAAAATTCGATTAAGCAATTGATTTCGGTTTAAGAAACTAAGATTGTGAATAATTACTAATATACTTTCACTTAGATAATTATCTAATTTTACCCAATTCACAAATCAGGATGACACATACAAGTTTATGAAATTGCTACAATGAAAACCCTAATCTGACACGGTAGGAGGGAATTCTAGCAGTAATTAATTACAAGAATTAAGAAATTGATCAAGTTTCTAAACCTAGTAATCAATAATAATCAAGCAATACAAGTAAAACTATGAAATAGGGAAATAATGGGGAAGAGAAAACAAACCTCAATTCATAAAAAGAATGGTTCAAAGAACCTTAATCAAAAGTATAGAGTTTAGCCCTCCATGAAAATAATTAACACTTGGAATTGTTCTAGGAAAATTTCTTGTTCCCAGCTGTCTCCCCAGATGATCTCAAATAATAAAATATGAAAAGTATTTATACTACCCCTCCAAACCTAGTCTAAAAAGGAAACAAAATAAATTAAAACATAAAAACCCAAAATTACGTCGCTTGCTGGGCCATTCACTAAAGCCGCTGAGGCACGACTCGTCTTCTCCGGGACGACTCGTGCCCAAACTCTCTGCCTCGATTCGATCGTCCATGGCATGGGGAATACTTGGCTATGGCGAAGACGACTCGTCCCCACGAATTCTCTTTCTCTGTTTCTTGACTTTCTCTTGATTCCTTGGCTCGATTTGATCCTCGAAATGATTCCAACTATCCTTGACAATAGACTCGATTTTGTTGGCTTCCATCGATGTTGAAGATGATGTTCTTGAGCTCTTCGAGAACCAAATACAATTACAAGGTAAAATCTCTCAAAATCCTCACAATACAAAATACTCTCAATATTACATCAAACCTATCTAAATACATCAAGATTGAACATAATAAGCACTGAAAATATAGGAATTAGATAGTATAAAATACGCCACATCAAATACCCCACGCTTAGACCATTACTCGTCCCGAGTAATATCCTAAACTCCAATCTAACACCGGTCTAAAAACAGATGCATGGGAGGTAAATGACTCCTATTCTCCTCTAATCCGCCAACACAAGTCAAACAAAATAAAAGTAACCATCGAAGTAATAGAAACTCCGTCTCCTTGTAACACCAAAATATAAACAATGAAAATCATGACCTTAGCTTGATACCAACTCACATAGTAAACGGTATCCAAGCTAAGATCCACACACAAAAGCAAAGGGGAACTAAATATGTCCTATGTTTCCCCACTTGCTTGGCTCACACTACATACACCCTCATAAAAAGAAATCTATGCTAGGGTTGCGATCCCACACAAAGATTTACCTCGTGAAAAGCACCAACACCCTTATAACTCCGACGGTGAACGAGGATTTCTAAATCCTAGGCACCACTATCCAAACCTCACTGCTCCAATAATGGTCCTACCCGATACTCCAGAGCCTCCCTTATGTCTTCAACTCCGTTGATATAAAAGATCGAATACATTTCACTTCCTCACCTAATTTTGCCTAGGTGCCGTTTCCGGTTTTCACCTAGCCTCTCTTTTCTTATATATATATATATATATATATATATATATATATATATATATATATATATTTACTTCCTCACCTTTTGCCTAGGTGCCGTTTCCGATTTTCACCTAGCCTCTCTTTTCTTTTTCTCTCTCTCTCTCTCTCTCTCTCTCTTTTTTTTTTAAAGAAATAAATAACGTATATCTGATGATACAATCATCCTTCTCCCCACGCTTAAACTAGACATTGTCTTGTTAATGACACTAAACCATAAATACGGGACAATAAAACATGGGGAAAAAGGGCACCAGGGAATCATCAAGTAAGGGGATGGGAGGCCCGTACTTCATCAATGTAAGGGGAATGAAAATAATCTTCACGAGTTACCTCTAGAAGATGATTCGGATCAGAAGGACATGCCTCACTGGTGGAGACCATTTCGGCTTCTAACACTTAACTTCTTTTGCTTCCACTTCTTTCTTCCTGCGGTGGTCCACCTTTCTTTGCCTCCTCAGGCTTCATTTTTAGAAAACTTCACCCTCATCTATCTTGGCCTCCTCCTTGATAATCGGCTCCCTCCAGTCCATGGCACAAAGCTTTTTATGCGCATTCTTGGGAAGATGCATTCTGCACTCGAAAATAATGTTAAGGAATTTCACCACCTCCCCATCCAAAGCTCCATGAGTTAGAGAGCCATACTTAACATCAAGTTTTGTCTCTCGAAGTAGACATAAACGGTCTCCCCGATAGAATTGGAGCCTTAAAATCGGAGTCTCCATCTCTAAAATGAAAAGAAATCTGTTGGGAGGTGATAGATCACACGACCTTGGCTTTCTACCATCTGCGCACCTTCCCACATGGGTATGCGTTTGGACTTATCTGCCTTAATGCAGAATCACAAGCTCTAGTATCCTCCAAATTCACCCCAACTTAAGTTCTTCCAAACAATGTATATGGCATTACATTGATTGAAGCTCCCCAAATCGAGCATAGCCTTATGCAACTGAGCTGCTGCCCCGACAATATCGGAACCACGAACATGCCGGATCTTTTACACTTTTTGGGCATCTTTTTTTTGATAAGCTAGCTCACATGCTCAATCACCTTCACTTTCTTCATGGCACTTCGACTTATTATTCCTCTTGGTAAATCTACGCAGTTCCTTCAAGAATTTGGCATATCTAAGAAGCTGTTTTGAGAAGATCAAGAGAGGAATATTTACTTCAATGATTCTTGAAGGTATCAAACATGCTCTTCTGCGAGCTGCTTGTGATGTATCTACGCTCAATGCCATTGGAAAGAAGAACTTAAGGCGGCTCGTAGACACTTAGCAGCGGTGGTGGAACATATTTCTCTTCGAGGGGTCTTCCTCTACCTTCTCTTCCACAGCGCTCAGGTTCCACTCTCTTCTTAACATTTAATTCGGACTACATAGGAACCATTTGCCCCTCAACTTTCTTCTTTCTCCTCACATAAAGCATCACTAAAATTGTAGCCCGGAAGTTGCTCGGTCACGAGGTGGTGATTTTTACTGCCCTCTCTACAGCTTCCATTCTTACAGTACCGCCTCTGCAATTTGGCCCATTTGGCTCTGGGGATTACTAATGCTGGCATCGGTGATTACGGTGATCTTCTTCAGCATTACCGCTTCAAGCAGAAAAGGTAGTCATACTACGGGAAGCGATTAATGTACGGAACATGTCCATGCGTGAGGCTGCTCTGCTGTGCTCTGTTGTGAGTGATTGTCCCACGTCTAAAGTTGGGTTGATTACCACATGGTTATCTTTTGTCTGTATAGCTGTATTTCTTTGTGGGAACCCAGCCGAATTCACATTCTCGACCTTAAATGTCAACTTCCAGCGATAAGCGCTTGCTTCATACATTTCAACTCCTTGACCTCGGACTCGAAGCTTCTCATTTCTCCCAGCTGCTTGTACTTGTGCCCGCGTAGCACAGTCAAATATTCTGCATTCTTGGATCTCCTCCCCGAGTGTTCGGGGCTCCTTGCCAGCTCCTCCCCAGCAATTGGAAGCCTTCAAGTCGGCCGTCTTATTAAAATCTCTGGCCCGCAACATAAAGAATCTATCATCCTCTTTATCTGCATAAGTAATTCCACAGTAGAAGTAGACTATCGGTGAATCGTGGTATATACCCACGATAAGGGCGGCTCTGCATGAGTATGGAAGCGAAAGTATAGTACTCATATAAAGGTCTCATACGCATACGCTCCATGTTCTTGATATCCCGCTTCATAATATTTATCTGGTTAGGTGGGAAAAAAATTCTTCAAGAAACACCTCCTTGTCTTTTGCAAAAGAAGTATTAATCTTGCATATTAATGGCGAAGATGGTAATACTATGGCATTAGCATTGTCTTCAGGTGAAAAAGAAAATGCTCTCGATAAACTAATTACCGAGAGGTAAGGCTGCCATTTTCATGCCTTTACGACATATCTGCACTATGCTTGAGAGATGTCTTGATTCGGGTTCTACCAGTAGAAGCCTTGGATTGAAGTGGGAGCGATTGATTAAGTGCCGAACGGCTGGAGCTCAAATGTAACAGAGCGACAGGGCAAATTTGGAAATAAGGCTGCTTAGTGGTTGCTACTCCCAAATTGCAGGAGATACTACTCCTCTTACCTTAATGTCAATGGGGATACTACATCCTCTCTATTTTTTCCTCTACCTCCTCCATTCACATTATTTTCCACTTCGAAGGAGATTACATGCACCTTCTGGTCTCGCCATCTTATCCAGCTAATAAAGCTTTCCTCACTTTGTTCACACGAAAATTCTTTTCCAATTTACGGGTTCACAAAGCTCAAAAAAATTATTAGTTAGAACGGGTATGGACCATACAATGATCCACACCACGAAGGGACAAGGATAATGCAAAAGCAAACAGGCTTAAAATAAAAGAGAAAAATTAAATAAGAACACAAAGCAAATAAACACCTTTGGATTCCCCGGCAACGTCGCCAAAATTTGGTAGGCTAAAGTCGCAACGCCTACAAATCTAAATACCAAGACAAGACTCGGCTACAAAACTGCAGCAAGGGGAAAGTCGAGGAGTCGATCCACTGAAGAAGCGGTTGTTGTTTATGTAATAGTCACACCAGAGACAGTTTGGGGGTTTGATTGATTTGATTATGTAATTAAACTAAAAGCGAAGAAAATAATAAAAGTTGTTTGACAATAATTTAAATAGAACCTTGGATCATAGTTCTATCCCCATTCTAGTTCTGAATATCATTGGTTAAATCCCTTCCTTTATTCCCCTATTCACCCAATCACGAGATATATTTCAATCTCTGTTTCTTTCTTTGATAAT